>JAIPRL010003140.1:0-50100 GCA_025469235.1 Pemphigus obesinymphae | reverse complement strand
TGGGGGGGGGGGTAGTGTTTTAATTTGGCCTACTGATTGAACTTATTTTGTATAAGCAAAAAAAAAAAAGTCCACACCTCACCTTTTAACCATTTGGCCGACTGGACTCTGCAAAGCTCGTAAATAAGCACAAAAAAAAAAAAAAAGATCATCGACTTATTTCTTTTTTGGCATGGACCTAACACGAATAGCCGATTAGCCGATTCACAACATGATTTGGCCGACTGAAGCAACTTTGGGGGCAAATTGTCCCCGTTGGTTATGCCCATGGCTTTAGGATCATAGCCCCCCCTTATCTATTTGCGCTTATGGTATAAGGGGCGGCAAAAATTGGTTGCTCTAGGTGCTAATTATGGTTGGCACGGCACTGAGTTCTAATAACTACGAAAGTACCTACCTATATACTCCGACGGTGTACCTAAGTGTGGGCAATACATGCCATATTAATTATCTAGAGTCGCAAGAAATTTGTACAAACATTAATTATATTATTGTATTATACGGCCTAAGCATAACTTTATAGATATTTTTGTTAAGTAACAAGATTACACCTATTCAGTGGCGGATTTTAAACATTATTTTGGGAGGGGGGTCCTGAAAAATAATATGTAGATCAAAAGTATTATTTTTATTTATATTAAAATAAGTTTTGAATTCTTATATTATATTATATTTATTTATTGTATATTTTATGAAATAAAATCTAGTCTTCTTTTGATTTTAGAAAGTTCTGTCAAAACTGCGTCAACTGTCAAACACTTTTCATCCTTATGAATCGACATCATTGTCAAACCATTCAATCTAGCCTGAAATTTAAATATATTTTTATTCATGAATTTTGTGAAGCATTTTTTTTTTTTTTAATTTAATGTGCCTAATAATTTATTCTTACTTCAGTCATAGTATTTCTAAGATATGTTTTGACTAGCTTTAAATTTGAAAAAGTGCGCTAATTTGATGCAGTGGAGACTGGTAGAGTTGCAAAGATCTGAAGTAGTCTGAAAACAATTGGATACATTTCTTTATTGCAGAAAGTCATAGCTGGAGTGTATTTTTTGGTTTTTCTTCCATGTTTTTTAACCTTCTTTGCCATAGTTTGTATTCAGTAGATAATTACGAATGATTTATGAACTCCAGATCATCTTTGTAATTATCGGCTAATTGTATAATATTATCTTCGTTTTCTTCTGAATCAAACAATGACTGGAAATTATTAAGTGTAGTCTTATGATTGACAAACTTTTGTTCAAGTTCATTAATGTAAGAATCCATATATGGAATAAATATAGATATACGGTAGTATTCTTCGGTGGATTTTTTTTGAATATTCATTCTATGCACTTGTCTTCCTATAGGTAACTTTAGACATTGTTATTTCCACTTTAAATTTTTCAGCTAAATCAAGTGCAGCTGTATATATTCGTTGAAATGTTTTCTCAGCACTATTTCTATAAACTTTCATTTCTTCCAAAGTTTCATTAGCTAATCTAGTTGCTAATCTCAAATCGATGTTAACTTTCTGCAACGGGACACTATAAACCAACGTGACGTCATTCATTTTTAACATCGAACATACCTACATTTATATAAATATATAATACTTTTTTGGACTACGAAGTTGTTCGAAAGGTTGTGCAACATCTACAATAATAATACGTACGGACATGATAACATTATTAAAACATCAAATTCTTACTATTCTATGACATCCATAATTGATAATAAATAATATTTTGTGTTCCATAGCACGAGCCGCTACTGCTATATACGCAAGTGAGCATGCGCGAAATTTCAAAATTTTGAACTTTTGACGAATAATAATATTTCAGTATATTTGAAATATATATATCGGCATCTGGGGGGTCCAGACCCCTTGCACCCCCCCCCCCGTAAATCCGCCACTGAACCTATTGTTTATAACTATTTTGTATTCTTGTTTGTGCTTAGTATCAATTTTAAAATAATCTATACATTGAATTGGTCTGATTTATTTATACAGTTATAATAGATTCAATAAAAAAAAACCTCTATTACAATTAGAGATAAAAATAGGAACATTAAAAAAAAAAAAAGAGGCAGAAAAAATCGGTATGTATTTCAAAAAATTTTAAAGTTATAGGTTTTTAAAATTGTTTTTTATTTAAATGTTTAAAGGTTCAATCGTACATTAAAATACTACAACTAGATTGTGATAGAAAAAAATTAACAGATCGGAGTTTTGTGTAAATTAAAAAACCTGAAGGAGGTGATTATAGAGTAAATATTCCAATGGGAAAAGGTGATAAATTATTAGTGGTGCAGACATTTGACTTGTCAGAAATTGAAGGAGTATCCCCTCAAGTAAATGTAGTTTTTAATATTATTACATTTTATATAAATGTATTAACAAAAAAAATATTTAAAGATGGAAATTGACGGAATTTTCATTACGTATAGTTATTAATACCTGTGACAAAAAAGATAAAACACTATACTCTGCAGTTAACACCATCATAGACTCGACTATGGCATCTCGCTGAAAAATAATTTGTAGCGTTTTAAACAATATTTACTATAGATTTATTTTTATATATGATTTATCTATAATATTTTTTTCAAGATCTTAATAGGAACCCTATTATAAGCCTTCCCTAGATCAATAAATACCATACACAATTTTTTTTTTCTCTGTATTTCTCTACAATCTGTCCCACACAAAATATTGGCTCCATTGTTGTCTTCCCAGGCATAAACCCAAACTGATTTATAGTAACAGTTGTCTCACCTCTTCCCCTTTTATCTATTATCTTATCCCAAATCTTCATACTGTAGCTCATAAGTTTTATCCCTCTATAATTTCCACAATTCTGTAAATCTTTTTTACCCTTAAATATTGGTACTACACAACTCCTCCTCTACGCTTCTGGAATTTTTCCTTCTACTAGTACCTAGTACCTTATTAAAGAACTTTGTCAGCCATTGTATACCTAAACTTCTTAATACTTTCCATACTTCTACTTTGACTCCATCCGGTCCAACTGCTTTCTTATTTTTCATTTTTCTCACAGCACTCCACACTTCTTCTTCCCTAATTAAATCCACCTTACCCAAATTCCACTCTACCCAATCAATTGCCTCTCTCGGAAATTCCTCATTTAATAACTCCTCAAAACAGTCTTTCCATCTCTTTATCACTTCCTTTTCCTCTGTTAACACCCTCCTATCATCATATTTTATACACCAAACATTTCTAAAGTCCCTGGATTGTTGTTCTCTTTCCTTAGCCAGCCTGTACACTTCCTTTTCACCTTCTTTAGTTCCTAACCTCTCATACAACTCATATTTCTTTAATTTAGCTTTACTCACTGCAATTTTTGCTGCTTTAGATAAACTTTTATACTCTACCCAATCCTCCCTATCTCTGTTTTTCTGCCATTTCTTAAACTGTATTTTTTTCTTTGATACTATCTCCTGTACTTCTTCTGCCCACCACCATGTTTGCTTATTCTGTGACATATTACCTCTACTCACGCCCACGACTTCCTTAGCAACTTTCATAACACACTCTGCTACCTTGTCCCACATTTCATTTATATTCCCTTCCATGTTCCACATCCCTCTCCCAATTAGCTTTCTTATAAATACTTTTGAATTTCCATCCGTTAGTTTCCACCACCTAATTCTGGGTTCCTTAACTATATTTTTCTTTTTGTACACCCTCTTTTTCCTACACCAAATATCCATAACCATTTACCTATGTTGTGCTGTCACACTTTCCCCCGGGATGACCTTACAGTCCTTACACTGTTTTAAACCCCCTCCCTTCCACATAAAATAATCAATTTGTGATTTGTTCCCTCCACTCTTGTAAGTTATATAATGCTATTTTCCCTTCCTAAAATAAGTGTTCACAATTGCTAATTCATACGCTGATGCAAAGTCAAGTATTTTTGCTCCAGCCTCATTTCTTTCTCCATACCCATACCCTCCATGCACTCTATCATAATCTATTCTATCATAGTCTAAATGTCCATTCATATCCCCACCAATTACAATATTCTTATTGCCTTGTACTTCTTGCATTACTTCATCCATCTCTTGCCAGAACTCCTCTTTCTGACTTTCCTCACATCCCATTTATGGAGCATACGCATTTACTATATTTAATACCTTATCCTCTAATATTACTTTCGCTAAAATAACTCTATCATTTTTTCTAATCACCTCTACCACTTTTCCTTTAATTTCTTCATCTAACATCACTCCTACACCATTCCTTGTACTAGTCCTTCTTGAATATATGATTTTATACCCTTCGCCAATTTCTCTTGCTTTCTCCCCTTTTCACTTTGTTTCTGGCACACAACAAATATTCACATTCCTCTTCTTCAAAATTCTGCTAACTCCCTACTCCTACTTGTCAATGTTCCTACATTCCACGTACCTAATCTCATTTTGAACCTATCCGGTGAACTCAAATGCGAAACTAACCCAAAAGACCTTGGTGCTTTCCCTACACCATCAACATCACGGCCGTTGGGTAGCCCCGCACATATAACTGATGGAACCGCTACCGCAGCCTCTGTCAGGCTGGTACTGTTCATTTGGTCCCTTAGGCTATCTATGGGAAAACCCGCCTATATTCTTTTTAATATGCCTCATACTTTTTTGACAAGTTTTATGGTGGCTGTCGACCTGACGCAACCTCATTTAGTCGACTTCTACGACAGGCATGAGGAAACCGTAGAGGTACTCTTACCCTCCTCCACTGGGCTTTTAAATCTTTTAAAGATATATTATACATTTGAAATATATGAAATACAATCTATCTATATCATAAAAAATATATTATTTTACTTATAATCTCTGTTTGAAGAACAATAGCTCTTTTTTAAATCATAAAAAGTAAAATTAGCAATTACACATTGACATGTATCCGGACCGCAGACACAATTTTTATTATACCATTATTAGCAAAGATGCTAATAAACACTAAACAAAAAGTATTGTGATAATACCATATAATAATTCACAAATTACAAAATTATATGTGCCGATGTGCTCATAAATAAAATTCTATCTGTAGAAGTGAAAGAATAATATTAAAATTATTTAGTGAAGGATAAATTTCATTTAAAGCTTTGTCATGTTTAAAAAAAACAATTTTACTAAAATTACATGTCAAAAAGTAAAAACCTCAAAAGTTTGGATTGTTCTTTGGTTAAAATTTAACATAATTTATATACTTTTGCACAACATTTTTCTGAAATTGTCCACCTAAACTATTACGAAACTGCTAAAAGAGAAAGATTTTTCTAGTATTTCCAATGATCCATCTAAATATAAATACACAATTATACATTAATATTATAAATATTACAATTTATTATATATAATTAATAATTACACACTACTTATTCGAATATTGTATAAGTTTCTATAGTGTGTATTGAATTTCTAATGTTGCTAAGTAGTTATTTAACTGTTTATTACTATTGCTTTACATTTGTTAGACAGTTGATTAACATTGTTTTCGTATTATAAATCATGCCTAAAAATAAGCCAATTGGGGTGAAAAAGCCTTTTATAAGACAGCTCGAGGACTCAAGAGAGTGAGTATGGATATACATTTTTAAAATATGCTTCACAACACATTTGGAATAAAACAATAAAACCGATACCTTTCTACAGAACAGACAAAATAAAAAATGAATTTAAATATGCACATTCGAAACTAGAGCAGGTAAAAAAGGATAAAGGAAATTTGGATTGTGATATAGCAAAATTTAACGCTGAACAATTGGACTTTAAAAGATACATTCACGATGCATCGTCTAAAATAGAAGTATACTATATACGATTTTATTAAATAATTTTGAAAAAAATATTCCATGATATATACTATATTATATTGTTTTTTACTTCTCTCTTGTTAATAAATACATAATGCCCATTTCGATAGTCAAATTTAAATATATCTGGAAGTGTTTTGTAACAGTTCAATCGATTTGTTATTATTTAAATCATAATAGGCAGCTACCGCGATGTACTTTTTGGCCACATGCTTAAACTCTGTCTTAAACTAGATTATACCGGCCGCCCAACGAGTTTTCGTTCGGCGGCACTCATCTGGTCTAGTAAACCATTTTGCTCACCAGGTGTTTGTGCTGAAGCGCCAAACACGGTCGTCAAACAATCGTTATACAGCACGTTCCAATGTCCTTATCATACCCTCCGCGACTTCTATTTATTTTTTTCATGACAACAATGTATACCTTTTATCTGATTTTGAGTTTGTTAATTTTCTATGACAATCTTTATAATATAACGTACTTATTTTTAAATATTTTAATCTATAAATACAAATGTTAAAAAATATATATTATATTAATATACCAAATTAAAAACGAATGACCCTATAAATGCTTTGCATATAATATAAAATGTTTCGTATAGTATTTCTGTGTTACTTAATAAATAAAATAAATGTCGTAATTAATTTTTATATAATACACGAAAAATATTATACAATAAAAATTTAACAATAGATATACATACAAACAAAATAAAAACAATATTATCGAACTTAAGTGGTTTGAATGTTATGGCCAATTAATGTTTGCCGATAGGTATATCTGTCACTTGTGCGCCGTGCGGCATTTATTCAGGCTGACGAAGACGGCTTTATTATTTTTTTTATTTATCACATAATATGTGTAATATGTGTAATATGTGTAATATGTGTGATATGTTATATTATTACTGTGTATGTAGTATACGGTGTATACTACAGGAACCGTTTGTCCAATAAAATTACGTAATTTCGTCGGAAGTTTTCGGATCGTTCGTTCAACGTCGGGTTTTCGATTTCGGCGTACAGTGGGGGGAAAATCTGGTCACGAGCTCCAACAGCCGTCAGTTACGTGCGCAAACCGGTATAATCTAGTTACAGGCAGATTATATATTATAAATAGAACAATAAAAATGTATTTAATTTAAAACTGTAACCCTGCATCGATAAACCCATAAGGTTTAATGACCTTTCAAAACTTCGTGGATTGTCCGTCATTCGTGACGATGAGTTTATTTTCTATTATTGTTTAAATAAAAAAGTAAACAAACTGCAGCCATTACAAGTTAGTTTTATCCAAATCGTCTTTAAGCTAACTCATTCAATTTTTGTGATTACCTCACCAAATCTACTTCTATCGACTTCCCGTCTCGAAGCCTAAGAAGTAGTTATCTTTTGCGTGCCTTTACTTCCCCTACGAGGGATTTAATCGCGGTTTCATCGATGAATATTCGAGTTCTACACAAATATAGTACCAGGGCTTTAGGCGGCATCGTTTAATTCACGCAATATTTGGCATTTGTCATGTGGCCACCACGCAATAGATTTATTTTTAATATATTTGGTTGCTGTCTATCTGACCCCAGGCATACTTTCTCTGCGCCATTTTAGTCAACTTTTTGTTTCTAAACATAAAATCTTCTCTAATTGTACCTTCGTCTTTAATGATTACTATATTTGGGTGCTTTGCTATAGTCAAGACTTCAAAATGCATATCTTTCAAACGCTGATAATACGAAAGTAATTCTCAACTTACAATCGGCTCAATCAAATATTATTTCTCCTAAAAGGAGCTTTATGAATCCTAATTCAGTCAGTTGCCAAACTTGAGAAACGTTACGACATTCTTTCTAAAGAAATCACGGACTTGAAAAATCAGAATTCTCTTATATAAAATTAACTTCATGTTCTCAAAGACAAAGTCATATGACTTGAATCTATTTCTGTGAGCCATCATTCTTCATCATCATTAGTCGCACAAGTAATCAAGCAAACTATTGAAAGAGTACAATGTTTATCTAATGTCATTGTGTATGATCTTTTCAAATCAACTGTAATATCTATCTCTCAGAGAATATCAGATGACTGTTCCACGCTATCTTCATTGTAAGGTTAAGTTAACTTAACTTGTTTCTCTGTCAGTGAGTGATCAATTCAAAGTTATTAGTATTGGTCAAGGTAATTCTTCTTCTCTTCTCCTCGCCTTTTCAATTCTTGGTACTAACAAAGACTTAGTAAGGTCTATTATAAAAAAATTTAATTTAAAAATTTAAGGTTATACCTACAATTATTCCTGACAGCATTCAATTTGTCCGTGATAAAACTATCTTTGAAATAGAGCTACTGCGTTATGTTCTACTACTACTACTACTACTACATGTCATGCTGAACTTAACCAGAAGATCACACAAGGTGAGATGAATCTTACATTTAGTTAGTCCAATGGAATCCCATCAGTGATCAAATCACGCTCAAAAAAATCCAATCGTCATCCATCTACACCTTCAACCATAGACAGTCACTCCTCCAATTTATTGCATTTTGGTTACTTCCAAAATATAAAAGGTATTAGGACTAAACTCAATATACTAAAACTTTGCCCATTTTTATTATACTTAATGAAAATTGGTTATAAGCTGGTATCAACAATAGTGAATTTGGATGACTATAATATTTAGAGATATGATCGTTCTCCCTTTTCAGTTTTTTTCGCTTCAATGGTCAAATTCTGTGGTATTTGTTAATATATAAAATATTTCTTAACTTAAATTAAAATGAATCATTCAAATAAAATATTTAAAATACCAAACATAGGGGCAAATTAAGTTATATAATATTGTTATGTTGTATATATACATACAATTTTCTATAAAGATTAAAAAAATATTTAAACAGAACTATTTAATCCGGACAACGCCAGCTAATTCAGATAGTAGGTATATAATAATATATATTATTTATAATAATTAATTGTTCATAACATTCTAAAAATACTAGTTTGGTTAGTAATACAAAATTATTTGTACATAATATACAAAATATTTCCTATAGATATCTATATTATATATTTATATTATTTTGTTCATTATAATAAGAGCATTATTAAATATTTGAGTAAAAGTATTTAAATATTTTCTGAGTACTTTATTATTTATTTTAAACACTTAAACGTAAAATCATAGAATATTTTTTGTAGATAAATTATTTGTATTTAATGTAAAATACTTTTTTATGAATAGTTTTGTCTATTTTACTTGTTTCATTTTCTATACATCTACATTTTACACTTGCTTAATTTGTAACATAGTGATTTTTACTCTAATAACGTAGGTTTTATGAAATATATGGACATACAATTTTACCTTGCATATTTGACTATTCGCTGTGGGAATCTAGTCAGATCTTCCACATTTCAAAGCTCATATTACCTTATATTACTACAATTTTCAATGCAACAATCAAGAATGTTATGTAGATTTGATTAATAACTTTATTTTTTCTTAATAATTTTGTTTAATTTTTATATTTTTTAACTATAACTATGATTTATGTTAATTGATAACAATGTTGATCATTTAAACCTAATCTCAATTTTAACCGAATGATTCTATGAATTTATTATGGCCAAATAGAGTAAAATATGAAAATGTATTTTTATTTTCAACCGATGCTGCTCCTTATATGGTTAAACCCGTTAATATTTTGACAGCGATTTTTCCCTAAATTGGTTCATTTGACATGTTTAAAGCATAGCTTTTATTGCGTTTCAGAAACAATAAGTTATAATTATTCCGTAGTTGATCAATTAAAAGCGACCATTAAAAAAATATTCTTAAAAGTGCCAAGTTGTGATTCAAAACTTAAAGGAATGTATCCAGATCTTAATTTACCTCCTGAACATATCATAACAAAATGGGGTATGTCACTTGAAGCCGTCCAATATTATTGGGATCACTTTGACAAAACAAAAAATATAATTTAAAATTTTGATACTGAATCAGCCGCAGAATATGAACGAGTAAGGCAAAAGGAATCGAAAAATGTAATTTAGAAAGTAGATAAGAATAATCAATATCACTAGATAGGAGTTTATTAAGAAAAGATAAATTAACTAATTATTTACGAATTGCTAAGGCTTCAAGATCAAGATGATGAAGAACAGGTTGATAATTGCGAGAAGGACAGTCAATATTTTGAGTGAAAGAAATATATTTAAGAAATTTATGCTGAATATTTTTAATTTGATGACTATGACTAGTAGTCTATGAGTAATGGCGGAAGGATCCTAAACAACAGAACCATATTATAGAATTGATTCTACAAAGCACAATATGGTGCCTTAAGAGGGGCTGAGAGCGTAAATTCTGAATAAATATTTTGATAATATCTTGAGATCTTGGCAACATATGACGTTAATGTGAGAAATGGGACTCAAAGAAGGATAAATGATAAAATCTAGGCCGTGTGTAAGATCACTAATAAATAGATAGTTCAATATAATTTATTTTATAACTGTAGAAGATGGGATGACGGCATTTAAAAAATGTTATTCTAAGATATTTAAAAACGTTCATTTGAAGACCAAGAGACGAACAGCAGGAAACAAATTAGTTGAGATCGTAAGCAGTAAGTATCGAGGCATTTTAAGCAATCATCAATAAAATCAACTTGAAGAAATATTTTTAGATTACCGATAAAAGCTAATAATTGGCTATATTTCAAAACATGATTGATAGAATTAATATAAATAAGAAATAAGAGAAGAGAGAGGTGATCTCCTTGGAGAACACCAGAAGTGGAATGAAATCATTGGATTTACACTACATGGATGAAATTCTCATACTAATAAAGGAATGGAACCAAGATAATAGAGGCTCACTGAAGAGTTATTTAGAATAGTGATCAATGCTTTATGGTTAACACGGTTGAACGCTTTTTTAAAATCTAGTAATTGGTAATAACTTGGGAATTGACTTTGTAAGCGTTCAAAATATATTTTGAGAAAAGAACAATTCATGCTATAATGAATCGGAAACCATATTGTTAGTCCATGATAATAGGGGTAATTCAGGGTTCAATATTTTTTAGAAACGAAGATTCAAAGAGTTTGCCGATGTGAGAGAGAATAAAAATTGGTCTATAGTTTTCAATTTTGGAAGGATCTTATCAGGATTTCATGGGTCACCATTAAATAACTTAACAATGGTTTTATTATTGCATTTTTCTAACTATACACAATTTAAAAGAAATGATTTAGAAGGCTCAGAACATAATTTATTTGCCTATGATTACAATACCAATATATCTACCTTCTGCATCTGTTGGCTCATCAATTGAAACCCATATTGGTCCATCTTGAATAAACTGTATAATTGATTTTAATGTTTCCTCGTAAATTATATTAACATAATTCTTTCGGATAGTACATTCATCTGGAATTTGTTGTCCAGTATATTTCTCTAAAAAATCTGTGATTGCTCGATTTTTTAGCTTGAAAATTGGAATATCCACGCGAATTCACATGTACCACAAATCGGTATTAAAAGTAGACAAATTATTGGAAGATGTAGATTGCACTGAATTCAAGAAATTTTGTTGAAATTTATTTTTACGATCTCTATTTTACTGGTGCTTAGATGTAGATATATACTGAGTAACTTAAAAACGCTGATTTAATGATATTGCCTTTTCACAGCATGAACAAAATAAAATTTCTCCATCACTTTTAAATGTCTTTTAAATAATAATTCGCATGTCATATTAAACTTAGGGCTCTGGAGTTGGTCTGCATTGGTCTACCCCCGCTTTTTTCGGTAATAGTACTAGTGTACTTAAAAAATAAGTATTTTGGAACAGTCTCTGTATTTGTATATATCTTGTATTAATTTGAAACAGTCCGGTAATAAGTTTAGCCGGAATCTGTCACAGGAATAAAGTAATCCAACGATGTAGTAAAATGATCTTTTATTTTTAAAATGTATTATACTGTTGAGTTATTATACAATGTTTACAAAATTTACTTTAATACGTGTTTACAATTATAGGCGGGAATTCTCCGGGACAGATAACAATATTTACGTCCTAGAGTCCCATGTCTGGGAGGGACGTTCCCTAAAGCCTTACTTGCAGAAGTGGGCTGCCCAGCCTATCATCCCAGGAGGGGAGTTTTCTGCTGCGGGATCTTCAGGGAGGGGGGATGTTTACAATACAATATTCAGTAGAGGTATATATAGATAATATACTTCAAGGAGTTTACGGTAGGTATTCACGCAGTGCGAGTAAAATATAATTACTAGTTGGTTGCCAACATGTGGTACTTAATCCACGGGGTCGGACCGTCGCACGCCCGAGCACTCCGAGTGCCGAGTGTTTCATGATTGGTTGTGATTGGTGAGTTGGCCGCGTACGGCGGTACCCAATGGGGTCCGCAATGGATGTTGCCGAAAAGTCGCGGGGACCGGATGGACGGGTTGGCTGGCCGACGTCAGTCACTTGCGTCCGTGGCTCGTACTGTCAGAAGATTCTGGAAAAACTACTAGCGTTTTAGTTTATATTACTGCCGTCTGTCATCCGTAATATGACGCGCGTTTCCTAACCTGTTCTCTAAAAATTCTCAACATAATTAACATCAACAAAATAATTATTATCATTATTTGATATATATTGCTATATTGCTATAATATTATATAGATTGAATTTAGTTTAATTATTTAAATATAATGTGTTAACAAAATAATAGATACAATACAAGTTTTTTTGAAATTTAAATAATTATTGAAAACCGTATAAGCCAAAATAACAATCATTAGATATACGCAGACACAATATATTAGTACTACTTCTAAAAACTATACTTATTGTTTGGTACAGAATGCGTTTTGTACGAGTGCGCGCGAGCCTAACGCTTTAATCGCGTCATCTGTTCACAGCCGTCGTTATTGACACAGGTGTTCTGTTTCACGCCCTCCCGCCGGTTCATATCAGTTGTGGGGATCGGTGCATCCGCCGCCGATTACCGCTGCAGAACCGCCATGTGCGTGTTATTTTTCTGTCGTCGTGTTGTCAACTACGCTTTTCGTACCTACCTACCGACGTCTCGGTTATTCATGTAAAAACTTGTGCGTTTTTTACAACCTGGTGCCCGGTTGACGTTTTATATCGTATATGACATCAGTCATATCGTTTTGCCGACGTCCTAAGTCGCGAAACACTTCACGTTCGTGTTTGTCGTCTTTTCGGTTCGACCGTCCGCTCTTACGCGCTGTTCACCCGAATCGACCGTTTACGCAGTCTCGTCGTGTCGGCCCATCGACTTTTCACTCACGTTTGAGTGCCAACCGACTTACAATCGGATTAGTTGGGTTCTATCATCCGCGTATATAGTTCGCCAAGTTCGTTCCGCAGAACGCTCAATAATTCACTCGGTCGGTGCCAGTGCCATATTGGACCACGTGTGCCGTATTCTCATACGCGCAACCATACGGCAGCTGCTATCACGAGCTCCACAATCTCTTCGCCCCTCGTTCCATCAATATTACTATCGGATACACACCGCAGGTCTACCAATTCACCAAGGTCGAATCAATCAGGTCGTAACTTTGTATTTTATTTTGTTTATCGATATACGAGTCGAAATAGTTTATCAAATTGTTAGTATCATAATTATTTGTTACATATACCTATATCAATATTTTCTCTCGGCCAGTAGATAGGTTTTCTTTTATAATTATCACTTGTTTTGTACACACAATATAATATTTCATATCATTTATACAATCAATGTTATTTTTTTGATTTTACGAAATCAATATTACATAAATACATTTTATAAATTGTACCTATCCCTTCCAATACAGTCCACTCGCAAAAAAGGTTCTCTGTGCAACCTAGCCGCACACACCTATACTATAGAAGTATTGTCAAAAACTGTACAATCTAATTTAAAAATAAATAAATACAACTTATTAAAAATCGCAATAAATGATTACCTAGATCGTGTTTGAATTAATTTAAGCCGAGGCTAAAGAAATAAATAGAAAAAATTTAACACATTTCTTTTTATAAGATATTTTCTGAGGTGATAAATGATTGAATTGGTTGGGTCTATGGACCTCAACCAATTTTGTAATTGTTCCGAAAAATGATTTGAGATAGGAAATCTATATGAAATCACAGCTGAAAATCTAAATTTACTACTAGTACATTTATAGTAAAAACAAATAGTAAAAACAAGGTTTAAACGATGGTGATATCCAAAACGTAACATACATATTTTAACCATTTATATTATCAATAACTAAAATATTTTTTTACACACATAGGGAACGTATTTAACGTAGTGCTCTGTGTGACCATAGTATTCCTCAAAATCTCGGTTTTGATGCCAAAGCTTGTGTCATGAAGTTTTGCTTCGAAAAAAAGTTTTCATTTAGCTTTATAATTATATTTGTATTTATTTATTTCTAAAATTGTAAATTAAAAATATAAATTATCAAATCATTTTAATTTGTCCTTTATTAAATAATTTTATACAATACCAATATGATTCTTTTTTCTCCATTTTGATTAATATATTTAGAGGAAAATCTATTTTAAACGAAATATAAAATAATAATTTGTATATTATTGTAGGACCGTATAAACACGATTGAAGAATGTCAAAATAATATTAAAATCGAAAAAGTTAAGCAAGAAGAGTATATTAAAAAAACTAAATCAATCGATTATAAAATAGAAGAATTAAAAGAAATTGTGCGTCTTGCAGAAATCCGTATTGAAAACTATCAGCCATATGAAGTTAATTTTCCCAACAATTTCAATATAAAATTGTAAAATTGTTCTAAAAAATTATCTTTAGGATTTGATTTCTAAAGTTATCGGGAAAAATCCTCGTTATAAAAATGTATATGACATTATTCAGCACGTTGAGGAAATGGCTAATATAAGAAAGCTTGGTTCGAGATTAAAAATATCAGATTCTGACGATGATGAAGAAACAGAGCACCATAACACTGAAGTGATATTATAAATGATTGATATTTTGTTTTCTGGATCACTCATCTATCTAATAATTCTATATGTTTAAAACTAGATCCATAATAGAGATAATCACAATAAGGACAAAAACAAATTAATTACAGATTTTAACGATCATCGCACTCATAAGATAGATCTAAGAGAAGCCGATTTAGTGTACATTTTAATGAAGGCGAATCTCATATCTGAATGGGACGCTAATGTAAGAGATAATTCAATAACTTAAATAAGTAGAAAATAATTTTAGATTATATAAAATATTGCATGTTTAATATTTTTAGTGGAATAGAGTAAATTGTAGAATTATTTAAATTAAATATAAAAATCCATTTTCTACAAAATAATTTGTTTTATTACAACAAATACGTATTTTGGAAACGATTTATATGCATCTATTATTATTTTATTATTTAAACTATTTAAAAAATAATAAAAGAGCCGTCATAATATTAATACGACACATTTGAAATATAAGTAAATTTTATATATATAATATTAATAAATTTAAATATCTTGAAAATATTTAAAAAATATAATACTGATATGGTGTTGTCAAAATACTTTTTAATGAGTCTATTAGGAAATACCAAAGATAAAATAAAAGAAACAAAAAAAAATCAGGAATTTATTAAATCCAATGCAAATATTGTGAAAAGTATTACATAGAACACACTAGAATAAACGTAGGAATTAGGCAGAAAAGTACACATTAGGTATATTAAAAATCAATAGGCATACAAATTCTTTATTTTGCATAATACCATTATGTGTAATATTCTATCCAATATTATTAAATTTTTCAACGTATTTATACATCGTTTGTCGTTTGTACTTTGTCATTTGTGCTACGCTCAAGCTGGTAGAATTTATATAATCTATTATATAATATGCTAACTCCAAGTGGACGGGTTTTCATGGAAGATCAAACTTTACGCTTTTAGTTTAATTCCACTGACTGTTGGCGGCGGCGTGGATATTTTTTCCCGTTTTTATCGCTGTCGTGTTTTGGATTTACGATTTTTCGTTTTCCGTTCGTCCGTATTTCGACTTTTCCAAAATTATCAATTTTGAGGTATTTAAGTCCAAATAGTTGGTAAAATGAGATTTTAAGACCTGAAAAAATTTAATATAACGTTAGTCGTGCATTCATTTAACTAAATTTACATAATATTTTGTTCGTTTTCAATATTATATGTCATAAACTGAACATTCAATAATATATACTGTATAATATTATGTAGTAATAACTGTACCTACATGAAACTGAGCTATTATAAATATATCATATTACATTTTAAAATATCCATAAGGTCACACTAAAACATATTTATTTCTACATTTAATCTTTAATGTAATGTTAAACATACCTAGGTAGGTATTGAGTAGGTATATAATTAATATTAAGAGTTATGTATACTACACCAAAACTACGCTCAGAATCATTTTATTGAATGCAATGATTTATCATGGTTTCAAATGCAATACATTCACCAAGAGCATCCTGCCCAGTAGCGAAGTGAATCCACCCATACTGACACCTGACGAGCGAAGTGCTTCCCCCCTACTAACCGGCTTTTTTTTTTCATTTTTTTTTCTCGATTCGGCATCTGTGAAGGTAACGATTGTTCAATATTTATCCAATATATGTAATATGTGAACAAAATCTTAATATCTTATCGTTGCAAATTTTATAAAAATAATTTTTTATCATTATACTTATTTATTATATTTTTTACTGATGGTTTGAACTACGTATAATATTGTACCGAGTAGGTACCTATTATAATACTCTGTAGCATGCTCGTATTTTTTTATTATTTTTTTTTGGACATTTATAGATTTCCATCTGGGGACATATTCACAAAATAAAGATACTTTACCATATTTTTTTATATCTCATAGTTGTGAATGTCAAATCATCGGACTTTCGTAATATTTTTCACAATTTTAATTATATTTATATTAATACATTCGGGTGAACTTTTATCGGGAGGACTTTCTATCATTTCTACATAATATGTAAAAACTCGAGATGATAAAATCCACCGAATTTACATTGTATGGAGTCAGTGGTAGCTTTACTTTAAAAGTAGGAGTGTAAGTACTATTATATATGTAATATATATATATATATATATATAAACAGCGTGTTCAAAAAGTATGGAACATTGCAGCTTTCTCCCTTGAATTCTGATTTTTGTATATTTATTTAGATTACAATACAATACACATATTTGAGGATTCTTTTAAATATTTACTCACCCCTAATATTACGAAATAAATGCATCAACTTTTAATTTTTAAATGAAAATCCCTAATTTTTTTTTAATGTTCATATAGGAATTATATTATAATAAAAGCGTTTAAAATTTTAATTTCAAATGTGTCATTTTTCCAAAAAACTGATTTGAAAATCGAAAAAAATGAAAATAGGAGACTCTTTTTAATGAACTATTACATTTGCATAAGTATTAGTCATTAATAATAACCCGACCAATAACATCGACTGAATTATTGAATAGATAAAATGTCATACTACAAGCAGGTATACAAGACGTGTTAACTGTTCGTGTATAGGACATGATATCATTGAAGCCATTGTAATCAATAATATACGTTATCATTATCAAAATTTCGAATATCCGTATAATAAATTTATAATTAAGAAAAATTAATGTTAACTACCAGTTTAAGAACACGTGGAATTTACTGATTAAAGTAGCCCCCGCGAAGCTCAGTGGGAGAGCAGTGGTGCCAGCCTCGGGTTGATTCCCGGTCCGGTAGTGAATTTTTGGAGGAACAGTAAGTTCCTACACGAGAGTAGCAGGTAAACAATTACATACGTTAGTTCCTACAAATGGGATATGTTAATTCCTACACGAATATAAAAAGGTTCCAACACGATTGAAACAGGTACATATATAAGTTCCTACACGGCGGAAAAAGTATATAGTATAAAAAATAATCAAAATATATACGGTCGAAAACCTGGCACTTAATAGAGTATGATGATAGCTTATTGATAAACCTGACATCTAAATTCGATTTTTTGACACACAACATATTTACGACTTTTCAGTACTGATAAAAATGATACAGAAAACTTTATTTTGGTTTGATAATCTTAACTATACACAGAATATTGTACGTCGAGTAATTTCTCTTAACAGTTAGGTTAGTATTGTTCGAGAAATCCGTGTGTCCACACATATCCGTGTATACTCAGCATATACCATATACAAAGTCACAATGAGCGAAAATGTATCATTTATGTTCAGTGAAAAAGACAAACAACTACTAGTTTTAAATGATTTTAAATTTTTTAAACATTATACATCCAAAAAAAATGAAAATACGTGGCTTTGTGTTATAAATATGTGTAGTGCAAAAGTTTATACTGTGGGTCAAAATGCCTAATTAATAAATACAGATAAATCATTTTTCGGCCACAGTCATGCATGTGATGACACTTTAAAACGGCGACAAATTAGTAATTCTTGCAAAAGAAAAGCTGTACTCTATAGTTGAAAAACCGTCAAAAGTAATACGAAAATAAGTATCTAAATGTTCTAATGAAGGAGATTTGATGTCACCCGATCTAAAACTTATAGCAAGATATATTGTTATCCCAAACGGCTGACATCAAGAAAAGAAGTTCATGAAAAATTGAGTTTATTAGACATAAAAACAAATAAAAGTGAGTTATTTCTTTATGACAACGATGTGCCAAATGAAATAGTTATTTTTTCATGTAAAACAAACATAGATTTTTTAAAAGATTTGGATATTTTGTACATGGATGGTACTTTAAACTTAAAATTCCGTTAATGTTAACCTGAAAATTCAGATATAATAGAATTTTGTGATTATTTAATAGACAATTATATATCGAATGATAGTAATTTGCTTCCGAAAATGTGGGCACGGCAATCTTCTGATAGAATACATACGACAAACGCATGTGAACGTTTTCATTCAGATTTAAATTCAAATTTTCATCACCAACATCCAAACATTTTTAAAATGATTGAAATTCTCAAAATTTTTCTAGTAAATACATATACCTATCAAAATTAGAACCGCAAATAATAACACAAAAACAAATTTCAGTAAAAAATACGCTGAAAAAGAAAATTTTATTAATAACAAAATTTTAGATTATACAACAAACCAAATTAATCAATACGATTATGTTAAATTTTTAAGTTTCAGAAATAAACCGCATACAATTTAAAATAAAATTAAGCGATTTTCATTATTTTATATTATCATTACCTATCTGTTTTAGAAATCTATTATGCAATTTTTATTTTATATTATTTATATCTATTTATTTATAACATGTATTAGGAATTACCTATGCCAATTGTATTTTTATTTTTTTTTTTGACTTGTATAATAAATATGAAATTTGACCTTTTTTTTTGTAAGAACTTATATATATAATTTTTTCTGCATACGCACTTTTTTTTTGACCGTGTAGGAACTTACATACGTACCTGTTTCTATCGTGTAGGAACTAACATACGAACATTTTTTTACCGTGTAGGAACTAACATTTGTATTTTTTTTACCTGCTAAGTCTCGTGTATGAACTTACATTCTCCCAATTTTTGAGCCAATTCCCGTGTAGATAAATTTCCAATTTCTGTGTAATTTTATTTTGTTCTAGTTCTAGATAATTTCAAAACTAATATTTATTTTTTTTATAAATATATTATATGTTAGCTTACCTTTAGCTACCTATATTATATGCATGTTGAAATATAACCCCAATAGGTAGGTACTCAAACAGCAAAAACATGCAACTGCAAATTACTAGGCACAAATTAATTTAAATTCGTAATTTTGTATTTTTTGTTTATATAATACTTTTAAATTAATTATTAATTATGTTTACTTAAAGTTCAATCATATTTTTTTCTTTCAAATTTAATTTAAATAATGGGTTATAATATTTTAATAATTACATTAAGTCATGAAGCTGTTACTGTTAATTTAAATAAGTACCTATTAATACAATATCTTAAATAATAAAATTCACAAATAATTTATTCATTTATCTTATGGAAAGTTTTAAATTTAAAATGTAGTCTTGAAAAAATGGCATAGGTTTTGGATTTTCAATATTTTGTCAAAAAAATGTATGCAAGTATACCATATTAGTATTTCTTCGCCAATCTGCACCTGTTCATAATGTTTATAATGTTAATAACACCTTAGATTATACCCAGCTATATACAAAAATCAGAATTCTTAATAATTAATTAGTTATAGTTAACATATATATTTTACATTTAAATTGCATTAATCTAATATAGGTAAATTCCTCAATGCATTTGAATATTCACATCAAAGATTAACTAGGTTAATTTAAATATTATTTGGAGAATATTTGATTTTTAACTGATGTAGTATTTAAATATCAAATTTTTTTCTTATAATTTTTTAATAGTTTGTATCAAATAATTGTAGTTTTTTTTTAATATTACTTTTTTCTATTGTAAAATTATTTTTTCTATTATTTTCTCTTTTATCCAATACCTAATTATGGTATTTAAATTTTTTTTTTCAATTATAGTACCTATTGAAATTAACTGGTAAACTTTGAATTCTTATAAAAATCTTAGAATAGTAAGTTAAATACGTTTTTCAATTACCTATCTACTTTGTCTAGAGAGCGAACTCCAACTTCCACCGCAGGCGAAATAATTTTAAAATGAATTAATTATTAAATAATTATTATTTCTTAAAATACTTCGGTCACCGACTATTTCGGATCCTGGTAAATTACATAATATGAAATGTATGAATTACACTAAAAAGTAATTCCACTTTTGTGATGTTTCATTCAAAAAAAAAATTACTTACAAGTAGTCTCATTATAAAAGAGTTACACTTATAAGTAGTTGCATCCGGTATGTGTTGCACCTAAGCTAGTATAGGTAATAATATTTTTTTAAGATTATGGTAGTTGATACATATTGTTATTATAAATAAAGTAAATATACGAGTATAATATTTTTTTGATTATTAGAATTTATATGCCTAATACTATTAGTATGTATTATTAATAATAATTAGGATAGTTATGACATATAATAATGGTTATGTTATATAATATTTAATAATGTTGGAAATAGTATTAATATTGGTATACAATGGATGATACTAATATGGATTTTATAAGGAGCATGGAAGTTGCTGAGTGTTTGTATGGGTTGGATGTGCCTCAGCCCCTAAAATATTCTGATTTTAGTACTACACATTTAAAATCCATTTTTTCTTTGAATTACCGATTATATCTTTAATATCAAGATTATAATATATAAAAATGTAGAATTGCCTAATTTTATTAACATAGTTGCTAATTTCGTACTACACAAAGCACATTATGTACCACACATAGTCAAAATATTCGTTGGCATACACCGGTGTGAATTTCCTATTTAAATCAAACTGGTGTAAAAAATTTGAAATTCGCCAATGTATACCGGTGTAAAAAATGTTTGTAGCGATTAAATTTGTATGCACCATCACCCCATGTGGTGTAAAAGAAAATAACCTAAACATCTCCTCCATTATACATGAAATCTCCTCAATGATTTAATATCTAACAAATTGTGGTGGTATATCTGTTATCATTTTTGATTTTTCGTTATACAATTTTAATTTTGATTTACAAAATTGTTTCTATTAAAATATTTTTTATTATTTTTTTCAACAAACATGAACAACCATGAATTTGACTCTCTTATTAAAGGTAAGTACATACATAAATCATAGACATATATGGATAAATATATGGTACTTACTTATATTTAAATATTATGATAGACACTCGTATTGTATTTACGAAAAATAGGTAGATAGGTACCTATAAAAAGTAACCACTCGTCAGCCGTCTCGTATGCTAGGTATATTATATTTATATACATATTTATAATACCTAATAATATAGGTATGATACTCTTCTACTTTGCCTTCTCCCTCAACTATTTCGGGTCGGCTACCTTATTCCTGTACTTCCACTTCACTCTATCTTACGCATCCTCTTAAATTACATGTTACACTCACCTTTCTCATATCACTTGCCAGCACATCCCTCCGCCTCTTCTTTAAACTTCCACTCCCCTTCATTTTCATCTTTGCTACACTCATTCTTTGTTATATCTTTCTATTTACAAATTTTAAATCTAAATCTACATTCCTCTTCAAAGCATAAATTAAATAAATAAATAAATAAATTCATAAAATTACATCAAGTCATTAAAATAGCTATAAATAGGACAAAATTATAACTTTGTACATTTTTTTGTAGTTAATAATAAGTTAAAAATATAAATAAACAGTCCAATTCAATAATAACCGCCAACATGTGTGCCTCTTTATATTGAAAAGTAAAAACAAACTTTTATAAATTAAATAATTTTATAGAATCGGAAACAGATGAACAGGTGAATGAAGTGTCAAATTATGATAGTAAGTAGCAGTGGCATTTCCTCTGAGTGTGCAAGTTGTGTATTAACGCCTTACAAAATCTAAGTGTACAATGATTATTTTTATCATAATAAATATGCATTTTAAAAATAAAAAAATAATGTACGATTGTTTACATAATATATAAATAATATCAAATATATAACGATTGTCATAGATTCATTTTAGT
This sequence comes from Pemphigus obesinymphae, assembly GCA_025469235.1. Lineage (NCBI taxonomy): Eukaryota > Metazoa > Arthropoda > Insecta > Hemiptera > Aphididae > Pemphigus > Pemphigus obesinymphae. Next base: position 27,565 of record JAIPRL010003140.1, on the reverse strand, counting down.
AAGTATATTATGGAACGCAAATAAATATATTAAACCAACAAAACAAATACAACCGGTTTTTACCTCGAAACTCGACCGCGTTGTCTTTAAATGTTGTAGGACGTTAAATATTTTGTCAACGGCTTCACGATACCTGTATACCTATAATCGTATATGATCGTATATTTTCTATCGGATAATTTGGGTACAGCGCCAATACCTGATCAAGGCGTTAACTTTTGAAACAACGACTTGCCGGATGCGACTATGCCGAGTGCCGTCGTATTGTTTTCAATTGTGTATATCGTAGCTACCCGTTTATGACTTTATATGCAGGTATGAGGTAGTACATTGAACATACAAGTACTATGTTCACTTCTGTGGCAAACTATAGTTTGTCACACAAATCGAAAGTATATTATACTGTATATATTATAATATGATATTATATTTTTTTTTACCTGTTATACCTATTATTGAGTTCAGAACATGCAAAAATGTCGCATGTTATAATATATTTTGTGCACGCATATTTTTCTTATGTAAAATAAGAGGGGTACATTTATATTATAAGTTAACGCCCAATGTTCAAAGTCAGAAAACGCCATGTGTAAGTAGAGTAAAATTATATTTTTTCGATAGTCTAGTAAAAATAAAAATGTATGGTTGTATTTAAAAATTGTTGGTACTTATAAACTTGTGTGAATTATATTTATAACATTTATTCTTACTATACATTTATGACATATTGATTTACCTTCTCACAATTTATTAATAAGTTAAGGTAATGTATAATTTGTTAGTACAGTAACCCGGATCAGCTCTAGAGAGATATTGTTCTATTAATTATAAATATAATCGTTAATACATGTCATAGTCTAATGAATTTGTTTTTGTCAATTTTACTTCTCTAGACATGAATCGTGTTTTCTTTTGAGTGGACATACTTTGATAGGTGTGCATTTTTACTATGATAAATCTTGACAAATGTTGTACATTTGTCTTGAGATATCTATTTTTCTATTTACCAGATGAATTAATTTCCATAAAATAATTTTACAAATGTAATAAATTACCTATCTACTTATTTATTATTATTATCATACTTATTTTATACTTTTACATTTATATTTTGATGTTTAATTGAATTATCATTAAAGTATAATAAATTAGGTCAATGGTCTGTTGATGGAACTAAAACTTTAATTAGTTTTAGAGTATTATATGCTTTATAATATTATTATATTTCTTAAAGCTAAAAATAAAGGTAAAAAAATGATCTTTGGAAACTAGTATCAAACGAGATGTTGAATAAGGAACACAAATTTTCTACAAAGCTATGTGATGACTATTTGCAACGTCTTCTTACTCAATACCGACGAAAACATGACTTAAGTAAAAGTCCAGGACAACATACTACTAAATCGCAGTATTTTAAATTTATTAAAAATGCATTTGAACCAACTGGAAAAAATCATACTATGTCTCCAGAAAAAAAGTGAACTATCATAAAGTAGGTACTGATTACTATTTTTTTAATTAAAATATTTTGCAGATTTGTTATATGAATCCTCATGGCCTACTCATGAATACTCATGAATCATCATGCTCTTCTATTTCATTGGCACCGTTAACCTCTGAATCTAATGAACTCTTTTATTCGCTATTATCTGCAACTCCTGATACATCGAAAAAATATAAAACGCAATGGATGAAGGAGTTTATTGAATTTAAAGCAGAACAAAACTACATTAAACAAACAGTTAGTTCTTAATTATTAATAAATAGAATATATGTTTCACAGTCTAGACAAATTGGAAGAAAGAGAAAGTAAAATGATCCAAATACAGAAAGAACTAGTCTCAAAATTAGATGAGACAAACAATATTGAAAAGGAAAAACTAAATATGTTTAAACAAATGTTTAATATGTAAATAATTAAATAATAATAAAAAAAAAAACATATCTGTAAATAAAATTATATAATTTATTACAAATTTGGTCTTGTTTTCGAGTACCCGATGTTATTCCTGGCTGTTCAACATTTTCATGAATATTTAATTCGTAAATGTAGGGTTCCATTCAACGTCATCTGTCATGCTTATATATTATGTAAACCACATAATGTTATAATTTGACCACATAGTGATTTATGGTATACATCCATGTATCTGAAAGAAGAATAAAATATTTTAACTTATTATTCTTGCAGAGTGTCATTTACTAAAAGATAAATTGAACATACTTCAATTTTCGGAATCATCCGAAATATTTGCCAAATGCTTGTTTCACAACTACACGAGAACTACTATACACATTATATGGCATAAGAGTTTTTAAAAAGTGTACCAATTTTGAAACTGATTGGATAGTAGAAGAGATACTTTTTGAGATTTTTGACCTGTTATGATATTGTACAATACTTTACTATAGCTGGTATTCTAAATATTATAACAAGCTAGGTTTATAAAATAAAGATACATATTGTGTTTTAAAAATTAAGAAAAAAATTTTATTTTTACCTACATATTTAACAAATGGCCAACTATAATTCAATATTAGTAGGCCGGGAACAATAGTTGGAGATACGAAATTAGTAGTAGAATGTACATAAATTTATCCATAGAATTTACTGAGCTCACATCTCTAGCCACATTCCCTCCTGCCTCCTTAACTTAATCCGAATCTGTTTTAATAGTAAATTAATTGAATTATTTATTTTGAAAGGATTACAAGTAATATTTGCTGGCTAATCTGTCTATATAACATTCCGTCCCCGAGATGACATATATGATGACACATTTATAATCATATTTACCAGAAAATGTCCTGGTTTTCTCAGAAAATCCGTGTACAATATATGAACTAATATGATTTTTTGTCAGAATAATCTCTTTAAACATTTTAATTTTTAATGAATTTAATCGGGTTTGAATTATCCATTCTATAAAATATATTAAATACACATGTATTAATTTAATAATATTATTAATTTTAATTTTGTAAGTTAAAACCCATGGCATATTTATGTTTTTATTATGCATTAATTATCAATTTATTTATTTATTGATAATGAATAAAATAATAATATTAAAACTAATTTGAAGTTTGGAGGGAATCAAAGAGAATAATTGTGTTATGGTTTATTTATTTTTTATTATTTATAAATCCACCTTGGGTTTGGGTATTCCAATTATCATAACGAATATCTACTTAATTTTTTTAAATCAATCTGTATAGAAAATACCACTTGTAGAAACTCTACTATGCACTGCCGCCGTCACAATACGCGCGCACCAAAAATGATTATAAACACGCGGCCCACACGCACTCACATATCACTGTTTTTTGTATATATTGTTTTGTTTTTGTTTTCAATTATAATTGTCTGTGAATTATTATATAATATTGTAGACTACGTACGACGCGTAATTAGTCAGTCGCCGACGACGAAGCTCGTTATTTAACACGGCCGCCCAAATTAAGCTCTCTCTCTCTTTGTCCGTTCGCCGTGCTCGAATTGCAAAAGCCTCCGAACGTAAACGCTAATCGCTACATTTTTTTTTTGTGTTCTTTATCGTACGTGCGCGAATCGCCGTCAATATAGTGTATCAATTTAGCTCAAATAGATAATTAATTATATTGTAAATTTTGTAGGCGCGAATCGTCTAATATAATTAATAATATGTCATTGTTATTTATATTTATTCGCGTATTATATCTTTGTTACAAAAATTATATTGTGTGTGTGTGAATTTTATTTAGATTTAGGTACAGGTGTGCAGCTGGCCAGTTTTTATACCGACAAAGATTGTGAGTATTTATTTTATTTTATTATTACTATTCTTTATAACGTTTGTACCTATTGGGCCAAAAGGGTCATAATAATATTAACATTTGTACCTATTAATTTTTATTTATTCATATTCTTGTACTACTGTTATTTATACGGATTTATTTCGTTGGACCAAAAAGGGCGTAAATTATTAATTTAATAAAAAGCAATACAGTTACCATCTAACATTCATTGTTACCATTTTTACTAGTCTTAAGTACCTTGTTCCGTAAATTTAAGTATACCTACACACCCACACATATACACACTGTACACACGCTTACATACACATAGGCTCTAGTTTTCCTCGGCGACCCCGGTTAGAAATTCTAGAGTTCTATTCACCCAGATACACACCGTGTGGCCGACCGAGTCGAGTCGAATAACGTGTTTAGGTGGTGCGCGCGAAGCAAAGGTAACCTGGCGCGCGAATTATTATTATTCGTTCCCGGCCCGTACACCACTAGTAATGCATAGGTATCTGAAACCGGTGTAAACCAACGAATTTCTTGACAGTGTGTTGTACAATACACAATTTTAAGGGCTTAATATGTTTTGTTTAAATACCTTTGTTGATAGTTATGTTTCTTTTCTCTTCTTCTGTTTTTTGTTCTTTTGGAATTTTTTGTTGGTGGTTTTAGTTTTTTTTGGATTGTGCTATTTTTTTTTCTTTTGTTTTGATATGATTTTTTTCTGTTTCTTATTTTTATATTTTCCATGTCTTCTTTGTGATTTTGTCTAAAATGTTCCATTTAGTGTTTGTTCTGACGTCACAACGTATTAGGCTTATGACAATACCCGTTTTGCATGCAGCGACGATTATCGTTATGCATACGGCACTAATTCTCTACCGCAACAGTTAGTTTGGTTTCGGATATACTAGCGACTGTACACGTATGATCACGGCTATACGCCGTTACAGTTGTTCCATCCACAACATCAAGTTCGTCGGTTACATAATCCTGGTTCAGCATGGCGTTAAGGTAACCCGTTTTAGGACCAAATTGTGTGTGGTGCAACAAATTCAATGTCGTGATTTCCACAACATCAATATCTATGATCAGACGTTTAGCTAACGCGATCACCCCAACCACTGTGGTAACTTCAACGTAATTTTGATATCCATCCGGTCCAGAGATTACTCTAGTACGTTATTCTATATATTTAGTCCATATTTTTATTAATATATGTAATTAGTAATTAAGTATCCCCCAAAACTTATGTAATTAGAAAATAAGTTTTGTAGTGTGATATCTGTACAGAAAATATTAAAATTGCATTATTATTTTAACCATATTTTGTTACGGTTTTTAAATTATTCCTGAATTCTATTCATCATATTTCACGCATTCAAATCCTCTGTTTGACATTTAAAATTAAAGCGTGAACAGTGTTGATGAAATAACATAAAAATATTATGTGTAAGTCTCTTAATGGTTTTTGACACCCACGGTCCGCAGTCATAATCATTTTCTCGTGTTGGTGTAGAGCCCTTTTCTATTTTACAATCGATTGGTGTTTTTTGGTTTATTGCTTGTCAGTTTTATAGTAGTTGTTTTATGACATTCGTAGTTGTTTCATAAAGTGTCAGAAAGCTATTGTAATGTGTAATTAAGTTAGATTGAAGGTTAAAGTCCAATGTTTGTTTTTCACAACCAGGAATAGAAGAAGCCGTTTTCTTAGGTGTTTAGGTTTTATTTATCGTTCCACCTCCTTCTATGCTAATTTTTCAGTTATGATGTATGACAAAACATGACAATTCGGTACATGACCATTAATTAGTTTCAAGTACTGATCAATGATAAGGTCCGAGTACCATGATTAATCTTCGTCATCAGATCCTTGATTACTCTGATGAATTTGGATTTTGAAAATTGAGAAAAAAAAGTGGAATGTTGTTGCAGTTTTGTCTGGGTGTAGACTAGTGTTTTTATTTTATTTTTTTTTAAGATGTGAGCATTTGACATAGTTATAATGTTATCTGCTTAATATCTGGTGAATTCGATATATTTTTTATATGGGTTTTCTATAATATACTGGTTTGTAAATTTATATGATATTATCTTCTATCGCAGTGGTGCTCAACCTTTTTTGATCCACGACCACTAAAATTATTTATTAGTAAATAATTTAAAATATTTATATATTTATATGACCTCCCCTCCTCCTAAAAACATTATGTAAGTGTATAATATATATTTACTTTATAATCTTAATGTATACAAATACTTTATTAATAAAAATTATATCGTTAATATATATATATATATATATATATTTCTTTAATTTAATTAATCCAATACATAAAAAAAAAAAAATACAAAATTAGAGTTTTATAAAATCTAAAATTACTGAAATTATTTTAATGAGAGACCTTAGCTTGCATTTTAGACATGATTGATCTTATGTTTGGTTTGATATCTGACACTGCTACTCTTAAATCAGCTTCAACCTTTAATCTGGAGCAATATTTGGTTTTAATTATCGTTAGTGTTGAAAATGCTGTTTTGCATAAAAAGTCGGTGCGAAAGGAAGTAAAATTAATATGGCTTATTTTGATAATTCTTGATATTCAAATTTGATGGAAATTCAAAATGTATTACATGCATTTTCTTGAAATCTAATACGTATATTTTCATTTGATAGTAAGTCAATAAGTGAACGTAATTTTATTTCATTGATATTAAAATGAAATGGATTTCTTTTCTAACCTAGATTTTCTTCTGGGAAATTTTCAAACCGTGAATTAAAGTTTGTTTGTAAACTTATTAGATGAGTAGTTTTAATTTCTTTTATCATATCACTGTGGAATTCTGATAAACATGAAAACATTTCAATTTGTCATCTTCGATATAATTTTTCCACAGAAGAATTTTCTTTTTAAAAGCATTATATTTATCAAAAAGAAATAGAATTTTAGTATTTTATCCTTGTAGGCTTAAATTTAGACAATTTAGTTTATCAAATATATCTGCAAGATAACCTAGAATAGCAAGCCATTGTCTAAAAAATGTTCCGAAAATGTATTATTACGTTCCCGAAGAAAAATTCGTATTTAATATCTAAGTTAAAAATAGCGGGATAATATTTCATCACATAACAACCACCTTACTTTAGTATGAAGAAGCAATTTTTCATGGTTAGAACCCATTTCATTGCAAAGTATAGTAAAAAGTCTGGCATTTAATGAGTTTGATTTTAGAAAATGTATTACACTTATAGCATTAAGGAGTACTTTATTAACATCTAGTTGAAGTTTTTTGGAAGCTAAATCTTCTCTGTGAATCATACAATGGGTAAAAATTATATTTGAAGATACTTTTAGAACTTTAGCTTTAAAACCTTTTTTAAACCAGTAAAGGCTGTTGCGCCGTCAATGCATATTGATACACACATTGAACAGTGAATTTCATTAGTTTCTAAAAATTTATTTATAAGAACAAAAATGTAGTTTCCAGTTGTACGTCTTTCTAATGGTTGACAAAATAAAAATCTTCTTCAATTTTATCTTTATAAATATATCTAACATATACAAAAAGTTGAGCGAGATTATTTATATCCGTAGATTTATCTAATTGCATTGCAAAATAATTGTCTTGTAATCTATTTAGGAGTTGTCATTTTATATTATCAGACATATTTTCAATTCGACGTGACACAATATCTCTTGATAAGGAAATGGTTTTTATATCATTTGCATATGATTTGCCATCCATAATTGATACTAGTTTTATAATGGCTGGCAAAACGAGAGATTCACCAATGGAGTGTAGTATTTTGGTTTTTGCAATTAAATTTGAAGCCTCTTATGACGCAGCTTAAAGCTTTTGTAGGAACTGAAGTAAAATTACGCATAATTTTTATTTAACTTTTATTGAATTTTCATAAATTTAAAAAAAGTTTTCCCCTTATGTTGGGGATTGTCAATGATTAGAATTGTAATTGGGGATGATTAGTTACTAAATGTCGTTTTAGTTTCGATGGCTTCATATTTTCTGAAGTTAATCTTTCTAAACAAATAACACATTTTGCATGTTATTATAGTAAGTAGGTTCTTTTAATGAAATATCATCAAATTTGGCAATAATATACAAAAAAAAAAAAAATAATAATAACATATTTTAACTCTTATTTGAATTAAATTAATTTGTTAATTCTAATCCATACTCAATACTTCTTCTTCTTCTTGGCCTTATGACTCTCCAAGAGTTTTCGCCGCCACCGTCAAAACCTTAACCAATATCTTTCCAATCTCCTACGTCTAGTGTTCTTAAATTCTAACTTACCCCGTCGTACCATCGCATCCTTGGTCTACCCCTCGGTCTTTTTCCAAATGGTCGGTATTCTATGGTTGCCCTCACAGTCATTGCTTCATCCCTTCGTATAGCGTGTCCGAACCATTGTAATCGTTGTGCCTTTATATAGTTGGTTATCTTCGTGCTTTGTGTAATTTTTCGAATTCCCACAAATCCTTCTCAATACCTTATTCTCGAAAGAGAGTAACCTTTTCTCCATTTGCTCTGTTATCGTCCACACCTCGCAGCCATACGTCAGCGTCGGTCTAACTACAGCTTTTTACAGTCTCAATTTCATCTTTCTCGAGAATAATTTGGATTTGAAAAACTTTAATAATGCATAATAAGCCTTTTCCGCTTTATCTATGCGGTTTACTATTTCTACGCTCCAGTTGTTATTACTCTTGATTTTAACTCCAAGGTATTTAAAGTGGTCTATTTTTTCAAAAACCAGTCCTACCACTGCAATTATTTCATGGTCATTTCCCAATAATTCCATTACCTTGGTTTTTTCTCCATTTACTCTTAATGTGGCTGCATTATTCACTACAGTTTCTTTGCTGTTGCCAATTAGGTTTAAGTCACCCGCAAAACCTAACACATCCAATTTCAATGCACTGATCTCTAGTCCATATCCATTATGTTGTATACTTCTTATCACTTTTTCTAGCGCTATATTGAATAGCAAGGGAGAAAGTGCATCCCCTGTTTATAATATGTAATTAATTACTTGATACTCTTCGGATGTGGTTTGGTCTATCCTTACCTGGTACTTCGTAAATTTCATATACATTTTTGTTATTGCTATTAGTTTTTCTGGGAATCCAAATTCAGCCATTTTATTATACAAGCTTTCCCGGTGTATGCTGTCGTAAGCTTTTTTAAAATCTACAAATACTTGCCATATATTTTGTTGAAATTCATATTTCTTTTCTATAATTCGTCCGATTACTGATAGCTGGTTAATTGATGATTTACCTTTCAGAAGTCCACATTGGTAATCTCCGATGCACTCCTCTGCTATAGGTTGCAATCGTTTCAATAAAATCCTTGCAAACACCTTGTACACTGTATTTAGTAGGGCGATTCGTCTGTAGTTGTTACACTTTAATTTGTCTTCTTTCTTATGTAGTGGGATAATAAAAGCTTTGTTTCAATCCTCCGATAGCCTTTCTTCCTTCCATATGGTCAAACACAGTTCGTGAATATTTTTATGGAGTACCTCACCTCCGAATTGCAGTAGTTTATCAGTACCAGATGCCTTCCAGTTTTTGAGGCTGTTAATTGCCATCTCGGTTTCATCTAAAGTAATTTCACATATCTCTGGTTCAACCCTTTGTTCTTCCTATCTAGGTACTGGGTTCTCTGGTACTTTCCCATTAAGCAGCTCTTTAAAGTACATCTACTTACCTATTTTTTTGTCGGGTTCCATCAATATCCTACCATCTACACGCTTGAAGGCTTTTAACGTAGGGTTATATTTTTTGTACTTGCTTATTTTTTCGTAAATAGATTTCGCATCCTACACTGAATAATCTTGCTCGGTACTACTTAGTAATTCATTCATATACTTCCTCTTTTCTCCTTGTATATTTCTTTTACATAACCTGCGTTCCTGTTCAAAGAGTTCTTTCGCTTCTAGTGTGTTTGACCTGAGACAGTTTTGCCGGGCTTCTCCCTTCTTGCTATTGCGTTACTAAATTCTGCATTAAACCATTTCTTTGTTTGGTTTTTTGATTTTCCCACTGTCTATTTTGTTGCTTTAATAATTGTATCTCTAATGGACTCCCACTGACATCTACCACTTGGCTTATTTGCATTTAGTTATTTTTTTATTTCTTCAGTGTAGTTCTTCTTTTATACTTCACATTTTAGCTGTTCTAAATTAATCTTGAGCACTTTGGTATCTTGTATCCGCATTCTTTGCGATTTGATCCAGAATTTTTCAATAACCAGAAAATGATTAGAGTCACAGTCAGCTCCTCTGTAGTTCCTTACATCTGTTATGCTAGATCTAAACCTTTTGTCTCTGAGGAGATGGTCTATTTGATTTTTTGTCCATCCATCTGATGCACTCCAAGTCAGTTAACTATATATTCTTTTATGGGGAAATGTGGTACTACTAATGGTCATATTTCTAGAAGCCGCAAATGGTATTAGTATTCTTCCATTATCATTGCTTAGGCCATGAGTACTATCTAGTCCAATTGTTGGTACATAGTATGCTTTTATCACTATTTTAGCAATTACCATCCCAAATTATTATCTTAACAGTGTTTTCAGGTGCATTGTCATACTCGTATATTATAGTAAATTCGTCATAAAAGGACTCCTTTACGTCTTCTTCATTGTTTTCCGTTGGGAAATGTATGTTTATTATGAATAGATCATTGGTGTCGTCTTAATTCTGACTGAACTAAACCGCTCAAATATTATGTTAAATTCAGTTACCCGTGATTCAAAGTCTTTGTGCATTGCAAAGCCTGCACCGAAGTGACGTCTATTTTCCATTCCCTTGTAATAATTTAATACTCAATATTAGGTTATTATTATTTATTGCTTATGCAAGTCATGCATTAAACAAAAATTTAAGTTTCCCAATTTAACATTTTTGTTTATAATATTAATTGTTACTATTATTACTTAATAATATCTAATATATAGATTATAAATATATATAAATATTAAAAAAATAACTGCTCATATAGTATAAATAGAGTATAAAGTTTACTAAATTATTTAAATCATTTTTGTCTCAATCCTTTTCAGACATTAAAATTAACATTTATAACTTATAGAGTGAATTGATGATTGAATCCTGTTACTAATAACTAACAATATCAATATCATTATAAATTACAACACAAATTTATTTAAACATTTAAAATATTAAATAATACTTACAGATATAGGGGTTTTTTTTATGAAAAATACATCCAAGTTACTCTGCTTTCTTTTGTTTGCATTCATTATCGTTTATCATACAGTCATACAGATATAATTTATAATGCAAGTTACATAATAAAGTTGTAATATTATAGTTATTATACAATAATGCAAACCACGGACTAAGATAGTAAGGACCGGAATTGGAGACATAACCGTTGAACCTCAATTGTTTCAAGTATGGTTTATAGTGACATCTATGTGGAAATACAAAATACTAATAATAAGACAGCTAATTACATTATAAATGTTTAAACGGACTAAAAATTAAAAAATACAGTTTGATTATTATAAATTTAAAATTTTTATTCTTTTTTAATTTGTATGTACACTTATGTATTGACTAATTTTGTTATTATTTTTTTTTTGGCATTTATCTTGGTTGGGTTTTTATTTGCAATTGATAAATAGTGTCGCATTCACATAATTACAAAGTTAGATATTATTTTTGTTAATATATCTGTTTTGTGTTCCATACACGGAAATTGAATGGACCTATTGTTATTAAAAAAATCATCAATTTTTAATAAAAAAAACATCATTATCTTTACAATATTTAGAAAATAACTTTTCTACAGAAGTCAATAATCCAAAAATAAAATCATTCGGGTAAGTCAAACCTTTATTTGATTTCAAATTTACAACTGCAGCTTCAGGTTTATTGGAGTAAGATCTTTTACCTAAATTAATATAATATATATATATAGCCTTATAAGTTATAACTCATAAGACATAATATTTATCTTTTGGCGCCAATTATTCAAAATAAATATTAATAACATTAATATTTGCTTGAAGTTCTTTTACCCCTAGTTGTACCGCTCATAGGTGGAGATGTTGAAACATTTGAGGAACGTGCCTCTACTATCCCCTTACCATGTAAATATCAGGCTATAATATCTTAGTCCATGATGCAAACATATTAAGATATAAAAATATTTGATGCATTGTCTTGTGTGTGTTTGTTCTTTTTCTATGATATTAACTGTATTTATAAGTTTGTAATACTTATGTACAATTACGTATATTTTTATACTTTGAGTTATTGTATATTTTAGTTTATATTTTTATTTTGATGTTCATTGTTGAAATTACTTATATTAGTATATTTATTTTACCTTTATAAAATATTTCGAATATCATGTTTTTTATTAATTCCCATTCTAATTGTTTATTGGTTATATTAGTTTTAGATATTACTGTATATTCGTATCCATTTTTGTGAAAACACTTTTTAAGTTATATAGATTTTCATAAATGTCTTAAGAATGATATAGGTAAAACATATTTATTTTTAGTATTTAAATATGTATTCTGTATTAATTGTGATTATTTCACCTGGTATTAATTCTAAATTTTCAAGAATAAATGACATATTTCCATATTTTTGTGCAATTTTATTAGATAATTGTAAATTATATTTTAAATCAGCTGAAATACATTGTACAATTAAATATTCAGGTGTTGTTTTTAATATTTCGATATGGTTCTCAATTATATTTATTGAATGTACTATTTGATTTTTGAAAGTATCAATGTTGTTTGCTGTTTGTGGAAATGTATTGGACAATGTTTTGATTTCCGAATTTATAGTAGTTTTTGATGTTATTTGACAAGAATTAGAGTTTATTTTAATGTTGGAGTTAAAGAGTTATGCAAATTTCCCGTTTGTGTTTATATCCTATTTACAGGTTTTTGATTTTAAATTGATTTTTTTGAATATCAAATTTCTGAAGTATGGTATCTTTAATTGCCAAAATCACATATTAAGTTCAATTTGCATTCTTTACTGTTATGATTATATTTATGACAATATTTGCATTGTGTTTTATATTAAAAATTTCGATTACTCGGTTTATGATTGTAATTATTTAAATTTTTTGGATAAGAATTTTGGTATTTTTTATATTTTTAGATCGAATATAGTTGTTATAGTGAAGATTTTTATTTGAGTTCAATTGTGAGAATGTGTCATTATATTAAATATTATTTGTGTATGTATTTTCCTTATAATTCTGATTTGAATTCATATTTTTTAATTTAGATTCTATTTGAAATTTTTGATGATAATTGTTCGAGTGGATTTTGTTTTTATTTTTATTTATGATGTTAATGTGTTCTTTAGTTATTTGAGATTTTAAATTTGTTAAGGAATTGTATTGTTTTACTATTTATCATAAATTCAATATATTCATATTTTTGATATTCTTTTTTAAATCTTGTAGGTTATTGTTGTCTAGAATTCTTATAAATCTAACAGTTTCTGGTTTTAATTATAATAATTAATTATATTATACGTGAGTCGTGTTTGTGACATATTGTAGTCTCTTTGGTTGCATACATTTTCCACATTGTTTTTTGTTCTGGATGTCCGAATTAAAAACGAAAGACGTCTTCTATATTTTTCCAAGTAGCATTTGGTTTAGTTCGTTCGAAATTGTCTAGAATAGTTAATGCAGTGCCATTGAAATAAATACATTAAAAAGTTTTATTTTTTATTCACTAGATATTATAAGTACTTGCTTTATTATATTTGCGAATAAATAAATCTACATTTTCGTAAATAGCACTAGAAAGTTTTATTGGTTTATAAAATGGTATTTTGTTTGATAATTTAATTAAATTTTGCAATGCGTCTCTTATTCGGTGTAGGCACCGTCGATACCTATACCTAATCTTATCCAGTTAAGGAGCAGTCGGCTGACTATTTCCTACTACACTAACCAGCTTTTGAACCGGGTCGTTAGACTGATATAAATAAAGTTTTCTAATTTATTTTAAACAGATCCTAGAAACTATGACCTGCGTTCGTTTTAACTCTAACACAACCCAACACAATCTAGCAACGACGACAAAGATTTATTATTATTAACCCAAAATATTATTATAAAATATAAATACACTTTCACCTGAGTAACCCTGATTTTGGAGGGTAGTTATTAAATCCACAGGTGAAGCGGAGTACGTTTCAGGGAGTTTATGAAAAATATGAATTGTTATTTAATGTTTTAATTTTACTGATATATTTATATGTTTTTACTCAACTAGCTAAAGAAAAATCTCAACTAAAGAAAATTAGGTCATAGGTTCTCTTAAGGGAAAAATATTCTGTTTATAATTTGAAAAAAAAATTTGCGCAGGGATTTCCTTATAAAAACGTTTCTGATTATTATATAGATTGAATGAATTGAATGATTTTCTAAGTGTTTATAATTTTCAAAAAATTTAAGCAGGGGTTCCCTTATAAAAGTTTTTTTATTATTTTTATTATTTATTTTAATATATTGGTGTGGAAAATAAAATACCATAATACATTTATAAGTTCTAATGTAAAATTATGGAATGTTATAGGAAATAATTTTTCCTTAATTAATTTAATTTATAAATTAATTTTAAAATTATGTTCCGAAAATGTTTTAAAATATTTTTATTCTTTATTTTTGTTTGTATATTTGCTGAAATTTTACAATTTGCCTGACGAATTATTATTTGTATACTTCAAGTGAAAATATTTCAAGTTTTATATTTCCTCTATTTTTATTGAACAATAATATGATTTCTTTTTTTTTTTGGTATTGTTAAGTTTATATAGGTTGTATACAATTTCTGCCATTTGAATATATGAAATGTACATATATTCATAAATGTTATTTGTCGGTGTCTAGCGTTTTGTTTTTTATTTTTAAAGAGTATACTTTTGAAAATTGCCAGCATAAATAGAAAAATATATTATGATTTATTTTTTCATGTTGTATATTTTGCAAATTTGAAGATCAATGTTATAAATTATGTTTCATTATTCTTTTTGTGCGAAAGGAGTTTGAAAAATAGTGAACAAAACCAGTTGGGCACCATTTATAGTACTTGAGTAGGTTTGAGAATATGTATAGAATTTAATTTTGAGGAGTGGTCAAAATTAAGTCGATTTTTGAGAGACCTTTTTTTTTTTGCTTATTATGTTTTTACTTTGGAAGGGGAGGCCATGGTATCCTACCCCTCCACAAAGCCATCCCTGTGTTGAGTAGGTACTTATTATATTATATTATTGTGGTATTTTTCTAAATTTTTATTAAATTTTATTAAATACACTGGGGCGAAAATCGAGAACCCAGTTCTTATAAAAATCTGAGGATAGTAAGTTAGATACATTTTTGAATTAACTATTTACTTTTTCAACCTATAACAGAAACACTATATGTGAAATACTATCTTCTAGAAAGCGAACCCAATTTTTTTTTTAAATTAATTAATTAACATTATTATTTCTCAAAAAACTTCGGTCAACAACTATTGCGGATTCTAATAAAATATATAATATAAAGTGAACGAATTACACTAAAAAGCAGCCTCTAAATTTCCCAAATTTTTGTACTACAGACTTAGTCCCGAAATATTCATTAGTAGAAATCAGAAAGGGCATGAGTGAAAACTTATTGAAAAAATAAGTATTATATAGGTAAAGTTATAATAAATTATAAAATGATGTGAAATATTAATATTATAGATAATAAATTTTATATTATCAATGTTACTTAATTATTAATATTATATATACAGTGACGTATTATCAACTTTTTTCTGGGGGGGGGGTAAGGTTAAATATATTGAAAACCAATCATTTATATAATGATATTTACATGAATAATAATAACAAAAGCACTTAGTTTATAGACAAAGGATTGTTAGTAACGTGAAGAGAAGGGTCCGTGCACTATTTTGGTAAAATTAAATAATACTTATTAAAAATATTTAATTTGACTTTTAACTTTTCGAAAGGTTTAGCTTAAATGTATTTAATTTTGATATTTTTAGAATATTTTGCATCACATGAAAATAAATGTTATCATTAAGCATCAATAAAAACGAGTGACAAAATAATTTAATTTTTAAATTCTTTTTGTTTTTATATTTATACACTTCTCATAATTTTGTAATAGTAATATAAAAAAACTGTACAGTAAACAGTGGTTTTATTCATTGAATTATTTTAAGATATTTATTATATATATTATAAATATTATATATATATATATATTCCTTAGTTTGGTAATAAATGAGAAAAGTACCAAGAACCACAACTTAGTAGTAATAATAATAATACAGTTCATTGAATTTTGATTAGGTACTACAATACTCCAATCCCATTTTTAAAATAATTTTAAATCATAAATACATTAAGTTAAGGCCGAATTATACGTTTAAATATTAAAACATTATTACTAAAAACATAATAATGTTATAAATGTATTAAAAAATACAGAAAAAAACGTACTCTGTTATAATTTTAAAATGTTTAAAACCAACATTTTCGGATCATTATTTTAATCCATATGTTTCATTATTTTTTGATGGTTTTTCTGATGCGTTTTAAAAAAAAATCAACAAATTACAACTTCAAAGTACCATGCTGATAAAATTGTATGCCAAAAAATGGGTATGCATTAAACAATTAGATCATGACGTCAAGTCTTCTAGTCGATAAATTGCTCAAAGAAAAATATAAGATCAATTAATATCATAATAAAACGAAAAAATATTTTGCACCGCTCAGAATCTAAAATGTATAGTTATTATATTCATTTTAGAGCATTATTATTAGTTTTTCAAGTCATCAAACTCTATTTCCAATTATTATTGTTTTAAAAAAAGGTCTACCTACAAAAATTAAGTATTGGTATTTAAGTTTTCAAAATTAATATTTGTAAGTTCTTTTTTAGTACCCTCGGAACACTGCAAAAGCACCTTTTTTATTCTTTCATGCCCAATTTTGTGTCTACTGATTAGTTAATTATTTTCAAGACACCCTTCCTCCCTTTAAAAAATCCTGCGTACGCCTTTGATGTGAATTTAAATAACACACTTTTAAATTTCGTGCTATACACTTCAATTTCCGTACTACACAAAGTGTCTCGTACTACACACAATTTTAGGGGCTGGTTAAAAGTAACTCTACTTATGTGGTGTATCGCCCAAAAAAAGTTACACTTACAAGGCGTCACAACCAAATGGGGTTACAAATTCAAGGTTTTGCAATCAAAAAGTGTTGAAATTATAAGTAGTCTTCCTTAAAAGGAGTTGCAGCCAGTAGGTGTTACACTCAAACTAGTATTAAAATGAAAAGTATGTTCTAAAACGGAAATTGGTTTCTACACACTCCCAAATTCTTCGTAAACGCAGTAAATGTTTAATATTTCTTATCGTATATCATAATTTTGATTACAGAATGTCTATAGTACATTACCTTAGTAGTAGATACTAGATTTACTAAAAATAGGCCCTATGTCACCATGAAATTTTCTAATCAGTGTTAATAGTACATCAGAAATCCAACATTTGATAAATCCATAAGGATTTGATTAAATTGATGTAAGCAACATTTATATACTGTAATTTTATTTTCATAATTAATTTACTTGTCATTTCAAATCTAAAACCTCTGTGCTGAATATCAAAATATTTTTGTTCGCTGAACTTTTTCCAGTAAGTTATTTATTTATTTAGGTCGGTGGAGAAAAACTTCTTGAACATTTTTTTTTATGTTACAAACGTTATTAAATTAAAATCTTTTTATTTCCAAGTGACAAAGAATAATTAATTACACAAATATAATTATTAATACCTATATAATATTTATATACAATATATTATTTTTTTAATGATATATTTTATTCGTATCGATACGCATGTTGAGTGTCCATTTAATATTTCCTGTGTGATTCATTTTACAACTTTGAATATTTTAATATTTTGTGAAACTATTGAAATTCACTTCAAATTTATAGTACCCCTTTAGTCGATCAGTCTATCTGCAATTTATATATATACAGAATAAATCTATACAAAAAACAAATTACATAGGTACCTACCTAATATTATATTGACAACATTTTTATCATTAGAGGTAAGTTTTTACTTTTGTACTTTTTCTGAATTGCTAATTACCTAATTAAGTTAAATTTCAATATTATTGTAGTACCTAACTATTCTATGTAATATTGTAATAATAATAATTTTTATTTTTATACTCATTGGTTGTATATATTGTCTATATATATATATATATATTGTATATATTGCCTAACAATAAGAAAAATATCAATTCAGTTTATTAATTTCTATTGCAATAATACTAAAAATATTCGCACAGTATATTATATATACTCTATTCAAAATGAAATCTGTAGTCGAAGACCAACTTGTGAGCAGGAGCATAGTTCGGTGCTTTCGTCTCACGCGTCACCGTTTACGGGAGCTTCGTATTATTATAATATTGACAACTAAAGTAAATACATATTTTAAAATGCATGTGTGTCTACTTGGTGACTGGCGTGTGGTGTGATGTAGCGTATTATTTTGTACTTCGCGGTTAATACTGTGGTCGACTTGTTGGGGGTACCGGTTAATGTCATATGACGGAAGCCGACGAAAACACGTCACCACCGACTACTGATCTCATTTTGAATAGAGTATAGAGCAGAGTATAGAGCATATATTAACAAATAACGATACTTCCAGCTCTGTTATATATGTTATGTATATTAGCGTTCAATACTAAATGGTTCTTATAAATGTTTTGAAAACCGATTGAAAGTTACTTATAAGTATCTAATATTGACATATATAGAACATAAATTCTACAAAGATGATTATTAAATATTCAGTAATATTGTCATGAAATTCATTTTTTTTTATATAGGTTCTTATACATTATTTACTGATATAACACTTTCCGATTAATATTTTAAAAAGCATAGGTATTTGTAATTGTAACGAATAGTGATACTTCAAAATGTGTGTTATATTTTTATAGGTTTTAATAGTATATACCTAGTCTTTATAAATGTTTTGATAATCTGTTGAAATTCAAATATACCTACCTATCATTGAAGTATATATTATATATGTATATAATATATGTTTGTACTATAAATGCTAAACAGGTAAAATTTCCAGTATAATATATGGCCACTCAATTTTAATATCATACAGCAAGCATCTTATAAAAATACATACTGGGATTTTAATATTGTATCTATTATCTTCTATATAATGTGAAAGTACCTAAATAATATAGTGAAGTATAATAACATTTAATTTAAAGGCTTTAACGTTTTCAAACATTAATCTTTTCGAAAATTAGTTTATTAAATACTTACATAATATTTAAAAAAAACAACCAATTTTAGGTTTTAATTTTTGATAGGAAATTAGATGATTGTTTTTTAAACCAATTTTCAACATTAAAATCTAACATATTTCAAACTATAATAAAATATATTGACAAAAATTGTAAAATATATTATAATAAAATAGTTAATTCTAGGTTTCAAGACTTAACTATTTTATATACGGTTAAAAGTTATCATAACCTAACCTAATCTAGCTAGGTACATAAAAAAAACTCCCGAGATTGGTAGACACTTTTTTTTAATAGCCATTTCAATTGTTTTTTTTTTTATGCTATTTATTTGTAAAAGGTATTGAATGTTGTTTTTAATATTCATTAGTATATTATACTAAATACACTTCACAATACACAATATACTTTAATTCTAATTAAAAATAATATATTATTAGATACTATACTGTGTTCAATTAATTTCAAATAATCTATATTGAAAATATAACATAGTTTTACACTTTAAATTAAATGAATCAGAATATATTGGATTGTTTACAATTAGACAAAATTCAATCGAATAAATCCAGTCCATCTTCAGAGTAATCTGGAAAGAATGCAGGATAAACGTAAAAATTTGGACGTTGAAAATCCTAAACAACAAATAGAGAGTATTCAAAAAGAAACTCACCTTGTGAGTATAAATCTAAATATTATGTATCTATAATAATATTATAATAATAAATATTCTATTTAAAGGTTTTTAGCTCGATACTACATCAGTATAGAGAGTTATACTTAAAAACTCATGGAAGAGTACCAGTAGAATTACCTCCGACAGAAGATCAATTGTCATATATTTATGAGTACTTGAAGAGATCGTTAAAGCGATTGGAAATACATAAAACTTATAATGCGGATAAAATGTCGGTTAAGGAATATATTTTAAAAATAGGTGAAAAAAACATCAAATAAAGAAAATTATATACTTATAATATTGTAATACTTCATCTATAATATATAATATATATAATATTATATATTATAATCACAATCAAAATATAATTTTTATTTTAAATAAACTTATTATTTATGAAAAATTATTTTTTATAATATGATACATTATAGTATAATATATATACTTCATAGTTTTACTATATATTACAAGTAAAAACATATATAGTATAGTTTAATTAAGATTTAAACAACAAATTTCTCAAGATTCTTGGTTGAAATTGGTAAAGAAATTTCAACCGATTAATGATCGAAAATGTGTTACAATGTAATGTATGACGTATGTCATAGCGGTTCTTAACCATAGGGTCGCGACCCAATTTTGGGTCACCAATAGTTTTAAATGGGTCGGCTAAATGTAAAACGTTGGTATAATATTTTTATTTTTAAGTCTTATAAATAATAAATGAATTCGTTCTCGTAAATTCACAGTATTGATAATTGGTACAAAGAAGCTTATCAAATTTATTCGTTTCCGCTAATGTCAACCGACAAGTTAATGACCAGAATTTTTGGAATTTGAATAGCATAAAAAAAATCTGTTTGACTCAGTTTCAACGATCTCTGATGAAATTTCATTGTAGACCAGTGTAATTAGAAATAACGTTTTCATTTATCGTTTTTTTTAACATTTTCACGCCCCCCCTCCTCCTGAAATTTTGTCACGCCTCCCTAGGAGGGGGGGGTGCCTCCCAGGTTGGGAATCGTTGCGGAGTACACCATAAAAAATTGAATAATATTTTGAAAAGTTTTGGAATAAATGGGAAAAATCTAACTTCGTTCTCTAGTTATCTGGAAAATAATTACACAGATAGTTTCTATAAATAATGTGTTAAGTAGTAAAAAAAAAAAAAAATTTTGCTTTCCTTCAGGGCAATGTGTTCGAATGTATTTTGTTTATTTTATACATAAATGCCATTTGTGATTTAAATACAGGAGGGTTAGTGGTCACATAATATGCTAATTACACTTGCCTTCTTTTTTCGGGAAAATCTTGGGAAATTGTAAAAGATAAAACTACTATAAGCCTAAATAGAATATTTCAAGAGTTAAATAATAAAAAAACTAATCTTAAATATAAAAAAAAAAAATTAATTTATTGTTTTCTTTATCTACAACACACTAATTCCTAAAATTACTATACTTATACATACATGTGATAATATTAACTCTAATACTTGCAACTGTCAGGAAATAATTACAGTAACACCAAGAAAATATCTGGGTGTCATAATTGATTCAAATTTGAGATAGAATATATCTATATTGAAAACACAGTTATACACTTCAGATTAGTAATTTTCAAATTTTATAAATTGAACAAAACACTATCTATGGAAGTCATGTGTACGAACGGGCCGGGAGCATGGAATATTATCACGCATACCCGGACACCAACTATACGCATGCACCACCAAAAGCCTTAAGGTGGGAATAGACTATTGTCACGTCACGTGTTATAACGTCACGGGAAAAAAGTGTGGGATATAGATTTATACAGTATTTTAATGTATCAGCGCCACACTTATGTCACCTCACGCGTGTCACGTCACATTTCCTAGCTCACGCGTGATAACACTTTTTGATTTTCTAACATCACACACATTTTCGACTCGCGTGTCATCACGCATTTGGTCTATTTGGAAAATATGTATAAAATATTAAAATTAAAATTTCATTTACCTACTTTAAATTAATTAATTTTAAAATGGATGAACTTTTAATCGAAAAAGTTCGTGAACATAAGGCTTTATATGACCATGGTTCCACCGATTATAGGGACCAACAAATAAGACAGAATGCATGGGAAGAAATCGGAAAAGAGCTTAAAGTTACAGGTAATTAAATTATTATTTTTACTATCTTATTATTATTATTTTAAATTCTGAACAAAGAGAAAAATGTTTTGAATTTACTAAGAGATTTGTTTTATATGTTAAATAAAAATAGCAATACCATTTATTATGCTATTAGATTATTTTTATTTAGGAAAAATTCACAGTCCACTCATAAATGCGATAACCAAATAACTAAAATAAACTTGTGTAAGTTCACACCTACACAACATACACCTTACACAACACAGTAACTACTGACTTGGTACTAAATTGTGACAAGATATTGTGACGATAGTTTATTTCTAAGCGTGATATCACGGATTAAATGTGCCAACGTGACAGCATGTGAGCTCACGTGACGTGATAATAGTCTGTTCCCACCTTTACTTACCGACCGTGTCGGCCACCCTTCGTGTATATTTGTATATATATTTGTATATATCACAGACAAAAGTGGTTGGCTTCGCCGCGCAAATTCTGTCGAGCTACGTAGTGCTAGTGGGGTGTGTAAGTGTGCATCATAAAAGCTATTAGACGAGGTAACTTAAAACTAGTAAAAATGGTAACAATGAATAAAATATGGTCACTGTATTGCTACATGCAAACTTTAAAAGTATTACCAGTTAGAGTATTAAAGTATTACCTAACCTTTCTAAACAATCTATAAATAAATGTGAAAGTAAAAGAGAATTCAGAGCACATGATGTTAGTGCTAAGTACACAAATAAGCAATTTAGTTAGAGGTTTGTTGATTACCTAGGTCCAGTTACGTATAACTCATTGCCTTTGAATATAAAAAATAAATATTTTTGATCATTCCACTTTAAAGTCTAATTATGTTGAGTACATTAAAAGAACTATTAAAATTTGGTTATTAAGTGAATTTGTGTAAATAAAAATGTTATTGTGTAACTTTAATAGATAGTTATATACAAAACTTACTTTAAGTTATATATGTCAACATGCAAAATGTAATTGTTTTATCTTAATATGTTTTTGAACTCATTTAGCCCACCACAAGCTTTGCTTTCTGGGTTAAATTTATCAAGCTGTAAAATTTGTCATACGTGTAATAATGCGTAGTGTATAGTTTTATCTAATAAGAAAAATAAAATAAAAATCTAGGTGACGGATAAGTTTCGACCCTACCTTAAAACGCGCAGGTTCGAACTGTTTACGGATAACGCCACCCTAATGTGGTTACATAGATCCAAAGACACACAGTCCAAACTGACCAGTTGGTCACTATAGCTGGCCAATTTGGTCTTCAGCACGACACACATATCCGAGGTGAGCCACGAAGCCCCCGATATGCTCTCACGGAATCTCATCCCGAGGCTCCCGGTAGACGAATATTAGTTGGAGGAACATCTGCGTTTCCTCAGTTATTAAATTGCTTTGGTAACCACTATCCAGCAACGCCCGGTATGTATACCTTTTATTGTCATTCCCAATTACTTTTATTACCGTTGTAGCAAGTAGCACTTGCCCACTTTTATTTTCTCGCTCTGTATGCTCCGATGTAGAAGATATACCATCACGCGCTCGATGTTGTTCTTTGCACCTCGACCATCCGCTGTCGTCTTGTCACAATTGGCGATTTACGTGTTATCGTCTTGTTTATTATTTTTCTCATGGAACAATGAATTATGCGGTCTATTACATTTATTACATTTTCGAACTTTTCACTGATCTACCATATGATTTGTACGGAAATAATTTTTATATATTTTTAATTCACTATCCAACAATCAATTTTAGAAATTCGGAACACTTATAAATAGAGTATAGTGCTCGACACATATAACACTTCATTTTTATTAGCATTCGTATAAGTATGAAGTTTTCGTGAAATCATTTTATTTTTTCATTTTTACTAACGGATCTTACTGTTGTCCCCAAATTTGTTATGGGTCTGGTCTTGTAAATAATTCATGTTGACTGGGTATTAGGCAATTCTTTTTTTGCATTTAATTTTTCCCATTGTTGTAATGCATTTGTATCAAAATTAGACGTTAGAATGCAAGTTATACATGCAAGAATAATGTACCCTATACATCTTGATTTGTATGTATTTATATATATGGCTTATATGTATTTGTAAAATGCCTTAATTTTACTGCGGATTCTTCTTGTATAATTGTATACATTGTAAATCATTTATACTTTTCGTATGTGAATGATGAAAATGTTGTACTTTAGTTAAATCATCGTTCTCATGCACTAAAGATACAAACATATCTTGAAATGCTGTTCAATCCTCAAAAGATCCACTGAATATCAGAATTTATAATGGTTTTAATTTTATACAGTTCGATTTGCATGTTTTCTTGCTTATATTGCTTGAATTGCTCTCACCAAATTCCTCGGATTATTTATTTATCTCAGATTCAGGCGCTTACCTCGGCTTATCCTCGGCTATTGACATAAGCTCAAAATACATTTCTATAAATGTGTCCCTATATCCTAATGGTTCTTCAGTTGTCCCTCGTCTTTATGTGACTTTGAACGTTATCAAATTCGTCCCATAGTTTTTAAATTTTTTCTTTACTTAAATTTTAATTGCGATTTATTTTTTATTATTTTCATCGTTTAAAAATGATTGAAATATAGTTAATTGGCTCTTTATCTGCCCCCTTCTAATGTTCAATTGCGTGATTTCATTTTAAATTGTATTTCCCTTTCCCACTTCGTAATTTATTGAACCTTGTTGATCCAGAATTTCCCTCATATGTTATCTCTCTGGGCCTTCCTGCTCCTATGTTATATTTATAACTTGTACTTGTATGATTACCTAACCACGTTACTGTAAGTTACCTTTGAATAATCTCTTTAATGAGCAATACCTAGGTACTTTTCACTTACCCTTTTTTTACTGCTTTCTTTTCGTTATAAGATGCAATACTAAATAACAAAAATAGAAAACTAAATAACACACTCGTATTTTTATCGGTTATTGATATAATATAATTAATGAAAAAAATTAATATATTCCCAAACAGGCTGAACCATTAAGATGTCCCGACAATCAATATTAAGCGTATAACAGACGAGATTAAAATACCAATAAAATTAAGTTAATTAGATAAGTATTAGGAATGTGAATATATAGGTATAGAGGAATATGTAATCAATAAAGAAAGGCTAAATCATTAAGGTTTTATGACGATCAAAGTATCATAATATAATATAAGGAATGTAGTCGTGTATAGGAATATGTGAGAGCTGAACCATTAAGGTGTTCCGACAATCAATGTCTCATATATAAGGTATGAAAAGAAATACAATAGAAAAAATTATAAAATAATATATGTAGTTTATGTATATACACACACACACACACACATATATATATATATATATATATAAATGTGATAATAACAATATACCGATTAATTAATGGAGAAAAATATAAAATGATAAAAAAACGGACTCAACGCCTGTTATATTGCGAACTGTAGCGTCGATTTAAACATGTGTGAAATTTACCCCAAAAAAATGCCTGTTGTAAGTTTATCTACGTAGCCGCATAACTTTCTTATACATAGATACAGTTCGCAGTACCGTCTGCAACCGTCTACATGGCAGTGTTAGTGTACTACGAAGAGAACGTGGAAAAATAAGCAATGTGTTTATGTGCTGCCATGCACAGGTCTTTTATAACCATGCTCAGTTGTCCCTACTCTAAATCGCGCAATTTCTGATAATTAATTAAATTAAATAAAACGTGTGGATAAATATTGTGAGTGGTGTATTGCATTAAACAGTCAGATATTTGTGTAAATTTGTGTGATATTTCAAGTAAAAAATGTTTTATAAAATTATTGTATATTTATACGGTTATATATGTATATAAGCATAGGTATATTATATTACAATATTATAATACATATTATGTATAATATATACATTTTTATGTATGTAACATTTTTAAAAATTTCTGTTATTTAATGTTAAAAAACATATACTAAAGAAAATACTAAAAAAAAATTATTGTTTTTCGTGTATTTTATATACTATTATAATTTATATTTGTATAATTATATACTTATTGTATACTTACTTATTATTTGTTATTTAAGTTTCGTCGGTGTTGGTTGTTAGTTATATCTTAAGCACATGTGAATTTTTGTAGATCTCCAATATTATAATCTTATGGTTATTACTGGTTAGTACATACAAGTATAATAAAATACGAAAATATGTACGAAAAACATAATATTTAATATTTATGAATTAAAAAAAACCCCCGTTGTGTCAAACACCAAAACTTAACGGAGAAGACATTTTGTTTACGCTTTACGCTTTTGACTGAAATGTAGTTATGAAACAGTTGAACGTGTAAACATTAAACATTATCGACGAGTTGTCGTGTGGTGAGTCGTTTGACCTCGATCGACCCGTACAAACGCACCTTTTTTAGATACAAACAGAAGTCAAAACATTGTACAAAACCACCTGCTTGCTGAAGTTTAGAGTAACGTTAACTGGGATTGTATTAGATGTAAAGAGAGAAAATTACCAAATTATATTAATTGTAATACACCATATACGTCAACCTTAAACAAGTGTGGGGAAAAGGC
This sequence comes from Pemphigus obesinymphae, assembly GCA_025469235.1. Classification (NCBI taxonomy): domain Eukaryota; kingdom Metazoa; phylum Arthropoda; class Insecta; order Hemiptera; family Aphididae; genus Pemphigus; species Pemphigus obesinymphae. The sequence goes on along the minus strand of JAIPRL010003140.1, from coordinate 956 downwards.
AAAAATTGCCCAACAGGAAAATAGGAAAACTAACTATGGAATAATAAATGTCAATTAGTTTCGTGCAACATAATTATATGATCAATTAAAAATTACTGGCAAGCCAATATGGCAGAGGAATTATGTGTTTCGAAGGAAATTGTATAAGAATTATATATGATAACAAGACTGATGAATCTGGTGTTTCCATCGTGGTATTTAATAGTTGCTTACAAATAATCAAAATGAGCACATACAATAATAGAAACATCGCATACATTAAATATGATGTTTTTGATTTTTTTTGACAATGTTTTAAAAATGTTTTTAATGTTCTACACATTTTATAAATGCATAATGTTTAATACCATATATTTCCATTAAATCTCTAATATATTTATTATAGAATTCAGTATGATATATGTTTGTAATAATTTAGATTATACTTATTTTAGTACTCGTCATATTGTTTTTAACATATTTTGCATTTTATTTTTAAAGATTTATACATTATTATAGGTCAAATTATTTGTATATTATGTATCTATAACAACTAATATGTATTGTTATAATTCAAAAATAGGCTATATGAGGTTAATTCAATGATTAAGTAATGTTGAGAAAGTTAATGTATTAAAGATGTTGATATTGAAAGGTAATACGATATTTGGATAGGTACTAATAGGTACCTATTAATGTTAATATTGAAATATATTAAATAATATTATATTTTGTGCTCTTAGGCCTCTTGTTGACGGCAACGGACAACGGTCCGTTTTTTACAACGGAGCGTTGTCCGTTGCACAGTGTTGTGTAGATTAGTATGCATATTTGTTCACGCAACGGACATGTCGTACTGTGAGTACATTAGTGTAGCAACTCAAAATATTACATTTTGAGTAAATCACATTTTAAAGTTTGCAGTATCTTAAAACATGAATTAAAAAAAAAGTGTATTACACAACTATTTGAAATTT
>JAIPRL010003139.1:27398-50102 GCA_025469235.1 Pemphigus obesinymphae | reverse complement strand
TTATTGAATGCAATGATTTATCATTGCTTTCAAATTCAATACATCCACCAAAAGTACCCTGCCCAGTAGCGAAGTGCATCCACCAATACTGACACCCGACGAGCGAAGTGCTTCCACAACCTACTGGTTTTTTTTTAATTTGAAAGCTAACAATTCATTGAATTGTAAACACGAATCTAATCCAACGATGGTGTAATAATATTTAATATTATTAAAATAAATAGGTAACCATCAACTTTTAATCAAAATAAGTCATCAACTTATTTTCCCATTTTCTTTTAAAAAAAGTAGTTTTCATTTGTGGTTTTTGAAACTACTGAAAAAATCGAAAAATAACCCATCCGTCAAAGTACTAATAATTACATCCAGTTTTCATCAAATAAGCTACAAAACTCCTAAAAGTCGAAAAATTTCTGACAGAGAAAAAAATATAATTCATTGTAAAAACAACAGATTCTCTATCCTCTAAAAATCAAAAACAACTATAAATTACGTTTTAAAATAAAATTTGTTAAATATGCATACCTTTAGGGCTACTACACTCATAAAAAAAAAAACGAAAAAATATAATAAAATTTAGATTTTTAACTGATTATATGGTCCTAATAGCCCTAACGATTTGAGTGTAATTAATATACACATTTTAAACTTAATTTGTCATAAAATAATATAAATTTATATCATCAAAGTTGTTCTCGTTTTTATGAAAAAAATACCACCGCCTCATAAATATATTATGGATAAAGATTTTTTAAGTTTTGTTCAAAGTCTTATTATATAGTTAATCGTTTAGTTATGAAAATCAGAAAACTAATAGAGAATTTATTTCCGATTAGTGGTTTGCTCGTGCATCTTATCAATCATATCATTCCATTGAATCGGATTTTTTTAAACATATTAATGTAAAGTAGGTATAAGTTTTCAAAAATGACGAGAGAGTTCTGTACAAACTTTTGTGTTAATCGGTTGAATAAATTGTGTAAATTTTTATATACCTACACTGAAAAAAATTTGGCAATATCGATAAAAATTATGAATTCGATGAACAAAATTATTGTTACTACACAAAATAATTATATTAAATCGAAATATATGTTTTTATTGTGCGTTGAAAATAGTTATCAAGTTGACAATTAATAAAATATTAACAATATTACATTTATGGATCAAATATCATTCATATTATTATGGTAAAAATATTGTCGATGTAACAAATGGTAAATTTATTAACTGATAACAAATTTTATTTGTTATTTCCTACCGTATTATTTTATTTTCAGTGCATAGATGACAAGCAATAAAATACAAATAGACATTATATTTAATTCATTTTATTGTACGGTTGCCTGACCAAATCAATTATTATTGTTTATTTTTATATTGTAAATTATACGCATAAAAAAAACATATTGAAATCAAAAATTAAATTAAAAATATAAATATATATAAAAATGCATTCATAATGAATACACATATCATTTGTTCTCGGCGACTAATAGTACGGGTTGTCATACTGTGTTTTTCGATTTCGAACATAAATATTACAACGAACAATAATACTTATTTGAATAAATTCCTAAATATAACAATGGAATGCTGTGAAATGACAGTAGGTATATTTGTTATAGATGCCCACATGGGTAGACGGAGTATTATTGTGTTAAAACATAAAATATTTTAATATTCCATTTTTGAAAATCACATTTTTTGATATCGTATATTCGGAAATTTACATAACGAACAGACCGAGTTTGACTGTATATAATCAATATAAATTAATGCAATTTATGCACGAATTTCAGTGACACGGGGAGAATTAGTCCATAACATGACGCAAAAAATATAAAAATACCTATTCATATATATTTTGTAAAAACGAAAAATCGGACGTAAACCGGTAATGAAAAAAAAAAAACCATTTGAAATGGCTATTAAAAAATGAAATGTATAATATGTAATCCCACGTGCACCAAGCGATAATATTAAAATAACACAATATATATGTGCCGGTGGTGCAAGAGATAAAATTACACTATAGTATAAACTATATACATATTAACGGGGAAAGGTGGCAACGAAATCATAATAAACTTGCATTGTGACGAAAGTGCGTTTATTTTAAATAATGTTTTTGCACATAATATTTTACGGATATAATATTATTATTTCGATAAAAAAAAAAAAAAAATACTAATTGTATGTTTTCAAAAATCTGTTTGGTGAAATTTTGTTCCGTACACAATTTATTCGCGTTTGGAATAATTTGTTCCTCTAAATTACGTTCGCGAAAAAAATACTTAAACAATTTGTTGTATTTTAAAAATAATTTTGATTACAAAATAACAAAATGCTTGAAAAATAATTTAAAAAATCTCATTTGGATTTTTCGATCCGCTGAGATATATTGTACTTACATATTCCCATTTTGGTTATGCATTTAGGATTTATTATCATTTTACTTTTGAAAAAAAATGTCTATTTATTAGTATTTTTTTTCAATAGTCATATTTATAACGCTTTTTTCACCTTTATCATAGTTTTATTTTCCTATATTTATCCAAATCGAATTGCAGTGCTTTAACGAGCCATTCTATAGCAATATTGTTACTGATTCTAAGTCAAAATACGACGAGTCGGATTTTTTTTGGAATTTTACTTAAAATAGCTCTCCTGAAATATATTTAAAAAAGCACTATATTAATATTAACGTTTATTCGTCGAGAGACCGTGTGATGTAGATATTACACGTGTTTCAGCGTGAAAAATGGGGTGTATTTATTACGATGTTTAACCCTTTTATATAAAATAAAACTACCCGAGACTTCGAGTGTTGTATTATATTGTCCCGTCTAATAACAATAATATATGCTCGAAAAAGTCTCAAGTGACATAGGTACAATATGTTTTGTACAAAAAAAAAAAAAAAAAACAATAATAACAAACACTACTCATCCATATTATTATGATAAAAAGAATAATAATATTCAAATAAAAAAAATATGGTCTCGACATTTTGATGGTCATAGTCACACTATTATAATATCTGATTTCTTATGATCCATTAAACTATAGGTACCTAATAATAAAGTATATACATACATATAAGTATATATATATATAGCCATGTTGAGAGCTATGAATATCTGTAGCAAATTCACGTTTTGTTTGCTTGTTTAAAGAAATAGCATAAAGTCGCTTAATTTTGAAACTCGTATTTTAGATTGTTTTGAAATTTTTTGGTATTATTTTTAAATCTTTCGTGCCATCATCCGACATTCTACCCCAATGTAAATACTAAGATAAAACGATTGATTTCGTCCACATAATATGTTTGCTATGCAAATAATTATTATATTTTTCTTTTCCCTTATAGTTTATTGATTTATAATAATTGCGCATTAAAAAAATCAACAAACTACGAGTATTTTATCGATTATGAACATTTTTTTATATATATAAAATTACGTCAAATGTCTAATATTTCATTTACGGTTGCATTTTTATGAAATTAGTAGGTATTTTAAGATTTTAGTTCCGAATCCTTTAAAATAACACAAATACAATTTATGATTCGAGGTTTTCTCAAAATAGGCTTTTAAATAGGATCCATAATATGTACACTAAGTATTAACTAAGTGTTAAATTTTATGGGTTTTTTTTTAAATAGTTAGAAGTTATTAATGTTAATCTAATATGCGGTTCCAAAGCGGGTTCTTCTAAACTTCGACTTCTATCTTGGAATACGATATATCACGTTTCCAAATATCATACCTATATCTAATGATAAAAGATTTTATAAGCATTTTAAAAAAAAATCAATCAAATACAAATTATAATTTTAGTATGACTAATTAAACCATTAAATTATTAATATATAATCATATAAAAATGTATGTTTATCAATTATGTCTTTAAAATATATAGAAACGTAATTTATAAATTATACGTTATTAAATTTAGGAATGTTTTTTGGGACGGACTAAAACCCATTTTAACTATAGATTTTGTGGAATTTAAACGAATTTTAGTAGAAATTGTATGTACCTATTTTAAAATGAATGGTATACTCGTAGGTCGTTTAGGATATTAAATGCATTTATTAGTCATTTATTACAATGAATTATGTACACAGCCCTGCCAGTTATTCTCATTGTTAAACTAACATCTTGCATTTACATAATATATTATCATGTAGTTTTTTTAGATCTTCCTGAAATCGATAAATCTTTTTTTAACACGAACTTCTGATGAAATTTTTTTAAGCTGTATATTTTTATAAATTCAAAGAATATCATATATCAACCAAGTTTAAAATAACATCTCTATAATTGCATAAGAAATAGAAACGTTAAATTTCAGGGATATTTAATTAGTTTTAAATTTTTTTATCCTATTTTTATTATAGCCGTGTCCTTCAACCTGGCAGCAAAATAGTGCACTGTCACTCAGAATAGTATCCTTAATGAACCCTCCAACCCTCTGCCGATGCATGCATCTACCACTCTCCAAGGAGATAATATATCCATTGAATCGAACCTATACCACTAATAACCACGCTATATATTTTGTAAACACTACACGCGTTTCCATATCGTCGTGAATTATTATACGTGCACGCACTTACGCCGGGATAAGAAGGCAATAAATAAAGTGGTTAACTACGTGTTTCCGCAGTCGATCCAAGACCCGACGACGCACCCATTCAACCCTTTATTAAGTCGACACTCGATTTGCATGTTTTAACACGGGGATGACAATATTTTATACGGTTGTAAACACCGTCAAATATAATACAGAGCTCTTGAATTTATTCGTCTGGTGGCAATAAAAACGAGTAAGTACTATATATGGATATTGGTAACAGCAGAACAGCAGTGGTGCCTCGTAAAAGTCTACAAATGTGGTCGTCGACCGCAATCCTATATTTAAACTTATATAATATATTTTGCTTCATTTACTACTAATATTTTATTGATTTGTTTTTAATTTGTGATACGTAATTTTGTTTAAATTTTAAGAGCATTATTAAGGAGTCTCTGAACAAGGGGCTTGGATGATATCCTATATTATATAGTCTTAATAATTTCGGTTTTTAAAATTGAATTTATAATTATACTTGAAATATTTTTTTATGTGTAAAAAATATTAAAAAATAATAATTAGTGATAAGACTAAGAATAATATAATACCCTATCGATTCTTTTTTCTGTACGTTATCTTATTTTAAGATTTTCTGTGATGTTCTGTAATATTCACTATTAGGAAAAGAAATCTACTCGTATTTATCAAATTTTATATCGGTACTGGTCCTAGGTTATGAAAAACACATTTATCAATTCTGATTATTTTGATATCGATTAATAAAAAAAAATAATAAAAAATGTATATATATATAATATATATAATTCCAGTTCAAAAAAATAACATAATCTAAGCTTGTGAGAATGGACATGAATCTTCTTCCGAATTAATAGGCAAATGTTGACACTACTTTTGATTTTCTAAGACAAGATGGTAGGGCTGCGTAAAGTTAGCCTTACCTTTCTATAATTATCGGTATTTCGATTTATTATAGCTTCCATATTGCGGAAATGAACTTGCGATGGTAAGGCTAACTTTACTAAGGCAACCATGTACAATTAATCGGCTATTGAATTATCTTTATATAGAATCTTTTATTTCTGTATGACCCATTCTATGATATAGTTAGGAACTCTGTTTTCGAATACAAAAAGTTTCTTTTCTTTTTTAACTTATGTAAAAAGAGCATTGAAAAAAATGTATATTTTGAACATTTTTGTATTAAATTTGCGATATGTTATTACTTTAAGCTTTCCCCCTCCTCGTGCGCTTTATGCAACTTATACAAATCGTTTTCAGAGATATACAACTATATTAGACCATTTGATATGCAATATAGTAGTTTCTATGTATATAATACAACTTGCACACGCGTTTTATTACGTTTGAAAGTGCTAAGTTATCATTAACGTCTCCGAAGAAATATATTGCGTTTTAATATTATCACTCAGAATATTATTCCTATATATTAAAGTGGAAAATATGGGTAAATTAGGTGTATTATGAAAATGCAAACCCCAAATCTTTACGATTTCATCATGAGAATGTATGACGACCATTTAGTGGTGCGAGACTAAATAATAAAAAAATATATATATATCAAATTCCTCGTTAAAAGATATAAGATGTTATTGTATTAATATCGGTCGGGCGGACCGTCGATCACGTCGTATAAAAACTCATGGGGGAAACGCGGCGCGCGCGCGTTTGGTATCCATGCGCCGTACCACGTTTGACGTTCATTTTCGGCTAATAAAATCTGACGGAAAAACGATGAAATCTTTCATTATATGCTAAACCGCACAGGGGAGAAAACAAATCAGCATTTTATGATGCCGAGAGCATGGCGGGGTGGAAAAAATAATATACACGTATCAGTGACGCGGTTTTACGGTACGCGATGAAAATATAAAGGAATGAAGACATTTGGTGTCCAGAAAAAAACCCACCAAAGACTTTAGTCGATTAGCTCGTAAAATTTTCTCTTTTTATGTCCTCGGGCCTTTATCCCAGTCCTTTCCCCTCGTAAAATTCGAACGTTTGCTGGCATGTTTTCTGACGACCGAGGTTCGCCTTGCTATACATCTGGCTGCACTCCTAGTGTCTCCTTATTTTCCTTAAAACTGTAATTTATATGTGGTTATTGATATGTAACGCAAATATTAAATTTGATTCCCACGCTCGTTTATGGATTGTAAGAAATTAGTGCTTTTTGCATTATAACTATAGCTAAGGAATTTCCAAAAAACCGTTGCATTTTTATTTATATTATTTATTCATATCGTATTTAGTCTTTAAGGGCTTGTTAATTTGTATGAAATTCTGACGAATCGAATGAAAACCTATACATTTTTCCAAGCGTCAGCTGTTCCACTGGAAATTCTTATTTTTACGATCAGTATGATAAATATATTCCATATAATCTTAATTTTTAGAATTTTCCTAAAAACATTTTTAGGGTATAAAACGTCAAATATTTATTAAAATATGTTAATATTTTGTAAATTTTATATACTACGTAGTTTCTTGTATTAAAAAATACCGTATTATTGTAAAACCAAATACGCATTCATCACTACACTAATAATTTTTAAAAAAATGAAAATACAGATACACTTAAATAGATGTATAACTTTTAACGATTTAATCTCTCCATGGTAGTGCACTAAATTCTATAATTCGCCGTTTTACTAATGATATACTATACGAATTAGGATGAGTCTGAATTCAGAGGGATATTATATCCCTGGACGGGTGACTGAATACATTTTGAATATTTTTTACTTTTGATAACTTAAAAACAATACACTGAAAGATATATTAATAGATTTTAATTAGGTAGTAAATTAAAAATACCGAAACGATTTTTACTCCACAATATCGTCTACAGATTTTATAATAGGTGTTTTGACTATAAAATCGTGCCTAAAAATCTAGTTTAATAGTTTTACGTAAACATTTCAAAATTTTACTTTTATTTTTTTACTTATTTATTTAATTGTTTTTATATATTTTACACACTTTTCATCTTACTAGTATGGTGAACAAATTGAACACTCATTCTGTACTAAAATAATATTTTACTTGCTTAATCAGTGTTCATTATTAATAGTTCCTTATAATATATAACTAGCTAAATATTTATTTAAAATATAAATAAAAACAAATTCATATTGTGAACAAATTCCATAGATAGAACCTATTCATTGTTTACGCATATAATAGATTGAAACGATGCTTTAGTATTGTAATCTAATATAAACTATCTTCGTATTAACACAATTTATTATTATGATTTAGTTTTATTTAATGCAAATAATTTAATCAGTTTCGGAATTATTGTTAAAATTTTTTAATGTTACGTAACTCATTCAAATGTAAATAATACATATTGTACATTCACATGGAAATACTATATTTATAGATTCAAAAATTGTACCTTTATTTTGGTAGGACATTTTTCTTCTTCTTCTTCGCCCTCTCGACCAACTATTTGAGGTCAGCCACCCTAGTCTTCAACTTCCATAGACCTTGAACATGCATCCTTCTCGTTTACATCTGCCCATTTTTTATCACTGTCTATAAACCCCCTTATTTTTGGTCTTTCTCTTCCCCTATTTCCTTCAACCTAAATGATCTTTACTAATCTTACTAACTCTGTTTCTTTCCTCCTTAAAACATACCCTAGCCATCTCAATCTATTCCCCCTTATTTTGTCCACTATTGGAGGAACCAATCATATACTACCCCTTATATATTTATTTTTTATTTGGTCCTCTTTAGTCACTCCACTTATGCATCTTAACATTCTCATCTCTGTCACACTCATACTCTGTTTTATCTATCTTATCATCATTACAGGCCTGACTACTGTCTTATACAATTTACCTTTTAACCTAATTGGTATTCTCCTGTCACACAAAATACTTGATAATTCTATCCACTTCATCCACCCATACTTAATCCTATGTTTCATATAAACATTATGTAATAAATTTGGGTTTTGAAAAAATGAGATTTACAACTTTTTATACTAAGACCAGCAATATTTTATGGAGACTAGTTAGTAATATATTACTTTTTAGACTCTATAAAATATATTTTTTTTTATTCTAAACTAGGTTTTCTTGGATTCTTTTTAATTTTATTGAATTTATTTAAACACTTAAAATGTATTTAAAGAAAATCTGTTTGATTATAAATTATATAATATCGTTTTTATCGAACGTTTTAAGTATAAATATTCGTATACAAGTTTTAAAATCATTCTCTTGAAAAATTACAAATTACATTGTTTACTCATATTATTCTATAATTTCTCTAAATAAATCGTGTCTTTAAGCAATATCATTAACAATATATCCACAAATGGTACATATAATTTAAAAAAAGGATTCGGCATTCTTTAAATAGAAATATCAGTCTGGACAAAGGAACAAGGGTCGCTGTTTTTCGTCCACTCACCCTTCGGACATTAATACACAATTCGTTTTATTATTTCCCTCAGGATAATCGTTCCGATCGTGACTTTACACCACTTAAATTCAACACGATAGCTCTACAGTCGAGTGATACAGTATATAGAATATATATATGTCTACATACACGATACTCGACGTATTTTACACCACATGTCTTATACTGTTTTTACGATCGTTAACGGAGATTGTTTTAACCACTCTAAATAAAAATCTTGTAAAAATCCGTGTAAATACGGCCAAACCGTATAGCGTTTACGACTTTCGATACATTAACTACTACAAACATTAGATATAGTTACCTATATTGTCTTAAATTCATTCTATTGTACTGTATAATAGTGCAATGTAAAATAAACCATAAAAAACGTCCAAAAATTAATGTCCCCGAAAAAGATATAAACATAATTTTTTCTGAAAAATTGGAGTCCTCAAATTCATTATTGAATAACTTATATAGAGGCCAAAGTTTCTAAAAAAACGCCAACAATTCAGTAAATGATTTATTTTGTTTACTTAAAATAGAATAATATCATACCAAATATATACGTAAAATCCCTATTCGATAAAATATATTATACATGCGGGTGTTTGAAAAAAATTCTAAACAATGTTAATTTACTTTTATTTCATTAGTATGAACAGGTTCAATCTATGAAACAATTGCATAATTATAATTTTTATTTTATTTACATTACAAAATACAGATGTTAGTGAATAGATATATAAAGACGTAAAAATCGATACCGTCTATATACAAGTGGAACTCTATCTAAAATTTGGTATAATTTTTTTTGGACGAGTGAAAAAATTGATTTAAACTTAATAAACGTTCATTGACTTAGATTAACGTTTAAAATTATATGGAAAAAATCTTTAAAAATATTCTATTGTAACCACTGTTTATTAGGTGAAATTGAATTTAAATATAATATTAAATTTGTATTTTTTCGTATGAAAGAATTCGAAGCGTTTACCAATGTACACATTTCCGTCATCGCGTTTTTCCTTTGTGTCACGTACACCTACGATAAATAGCGATTATTCCGTACAATATTTCTGTACAGTCTATATCGGGCGCGAGCCTTGTTAGCGATCGAAAATAACGACAACGCGTTCGCCGTGCGCGTGTTTTCAAACGTGGAACGGTGGTAATTGAACAAAAGCCGCGCGGAGTACGGCAAACGCCAGTGTGCACTTGCTATATTATGGTATGGGAAAAAGAGAGGAGAAAAAAAAAATAGCATTTTTCTCATGGAAGAACGGGTGTCTCTATATATGTACTTCGCCGTCGCTGCCGCCGCCGCCGCCGCCGTCTTTCCAGCCAGCTCTACAAAGCCGACAAAAGGAGGCTTGTTACCGCGGTATAGTGGTCCCTTTGTACGAAAACAAACTGTTTCCGAGCCAACGGTAATCGGGCACCCCTTACACGCATAAAAAGGGTTATATCGCCCAAGACTTTGGGAGTTTATATATATATATATATATATATATATGTACACGTTGTTGATAAAGAAACACTCTCTCACATCATCACTACTATACACATATTATTATATACTATAATACCCGAGAATGGTTTGCACATACGTGCGCATATAACACTCGCGTATGTCATCCGACGTGTCTGATTTAGGGTTATGGTCGTGTTTGCACGGCTCGGCGATCCCGTTAACGACGCACCGAGTGCATATATACATATATGTAAATGTTCTTCGCGGCGCAAGTCGCAAATGGATAAAGGCGTGTCGGCTTTTGTGAACATTATGCAATGGTATAATATAATATATCATCACGAAACTCGGTGTACATCACGTCGTATATAATATTGGTAAGGTATGCCTAAGACGAATCGATTGAAACGAAAAAATCCGACAGAGAATCCGACCACGCAATCATCGCTAGATCGTAATTTATAAATCATCCAGACGCATTCACACCGCATTATACTTGCAACACGCCAGCCTCTTTCGATCTCGTATACGAAACGAATACAGACGCAATAATATATACAGCCGTAATGTTCTAACCAACATTTGAAACTCGATCGTTCATTCAGCATACCGACCGCGGCAAGGGTCCCGTCTTCCAATTTTTTGGTTTTCTTTGACCGAGGTCAAGTCGGCGTATTATTATAAATCACTACTATTATTAACTAACTTAAATTGTCAATTTTTAATATTTAGAACATGTTCTATGTATTTACAGTCGAATCGGTTCATTTTTATGTTATGGTTATATGATTATGAACACACGCGGTTGACAGAGCAGCGGCGTAGCCGGGGGAGGGGGGCCAGAAGGGCCATGGACCTTCCCTTGGGCCTTTTTTTTTTTTTTCATAGCAATTTCATATGATCTAATTTTAACAATAGTAGCTTTATAATATTATAGTATGAGGTCTATGGCTTATTTATTATTAACGTACTTAACGCATGTTTTCACGATAAACGTAATTAGGTATGTTTTTTATTATCTTATCGATAACCAAAACTTGTGTTTGTTAAATTCAGTAACCAAGTTTCATTAGTTTAACCACGGTAATATGTGATAAGCAAAACATACTGTATTATCTATGTATACATAGTCATAGATAGCCGTTAAATTCTAATATTCAAGTTCTAATTTATTGAACTATTAAATGTGTATAAATTATCAAATTAATATCTATATAAGTATAAATCTAAAATAGCATAAGAGTTAAGCTTGGCGTTAGCTAACATATATAATGATGAGTTAAACTATAACAATATATTGAAAGATATTTTGTTGGAATATTCTAAAAGATCTCCCAGAAGGATGCAAATGTTAGATTGGACACAATGAATAAAATATATTTTGCCTAATTAATAAGTTAATTTTTCAGTGTTTTATTTAAATATTAACATTATATTTATAACATATTATTTATTTACTATAATTTATTAGTTATTAATTATTATGTTACCTAAGCATTAAGCATTCTAGTAATTAGTAAATATTTTATTAATGCTAATATTACTTTTTTAAATATAATGAAAAACAAAAATGTTATTTTAATTATAGTATTTATTGCTTAAATCCTGGCTACCCCACTGGTTGACAGCAATCTATTTAATAAGAGCCAGGCCTTGAAAAAAATAAGGCAGTGTGTGGATGTATTGAATTTAAAAGCAATGGTAAAAAATGTTTTTTGATACAGCAAATTTGAGCGAAGTGTGGTATTGTATACGTAACTATAATCTTTATATATATATATATATATATTTCTTCTGACCGTATGTAAGTATTCAAACTCCTCCTAAACGGTTGGACAGATTCTTGTGAAATTTTCTGTGTGTGTTACAGTGGGTTCTTGGATGATTTGCATTCACAATTGGACCCGGTAAGTGGCGCTGCAATCGGGTTCTAGGAAATTTTTTATTTTTATTTTTATTTTTTGACAAAAAATTTTGTTTTTAATTTTTATTTAAGATTTTACATAACATAACATATAAACCCAAAAATTTCACCCAGCTAATGATATTGGCCGAGAGTATAGGTCCTCGAATACGAAATTTCGTTCTCTATCTGAGATACACGCACTCGGAATAAGCTCGAAGTAATATCGAGTAAACTGAGCCCCTAAGGAACACTTGCTGATGACGTTACCTGGATATTTCTCGTGTGGCCTACAACAAACGTCTTCATTATTATGTACTCGAAAGCTTTGCAAGACACTTCAATAATCCTGGGATATACGACCAGGAATAAATATAAAACGTCGTCCTGAGCTCCTGTACACACTAATTGTTTCCCCGGGGCTAGTGGAAAATCATAATAATAATAATATATATATCACGGACGTCAATATATACCATCACGAATGCGGCATTCGGAATGCCCCCCAGAAACGGCGAACAATGCAATTAGAAGGGAAATGTTCAAGTGGCACCGTCCGTTGGCAATGAAACGGACAGCAGCATTCGACTCGATATCATTCGGTTTGGTCCCCTCTAGTTGTCGCATCCCAGCGGTCCACACTCGAATCTCAATCCCTCTCTCGAAAACAATATAATAATGATAATAAATAAAACACACACTCAAGTGTCTCTTGGCAGACGAAATGCCATATCTGGAAGGTTTTTTTTTATTACGAGTTTTTTCCTTCTTTTTTTTTGTCACCACCATCCGACGACAATCGAGTAGAAGTAAAATAAGTGTCCCTTTTTGAAACATCGGTGGGCGTAATTTTCTATATAGATACGTTTATTATTGTTTGATGCAAAACCGGTTAAACGTTTTGGAGGCGTATCACACAAGGTTAAAAGGGACGACACGCTAAGGTTTCGCTTCAAATAATATAATAGTACAAGGGCTGGGGCTGATATTCGACCCCGGCGGGAAACGAGAGACGCGCCAATGGTTAAATAGACTTGATGCCGAAAAAAAAAAACAGAACGAACACTAATAATAACAATGCGAACAATGTATATATAATGTTTCGAATCTATTAATGTTATGATTTATATTACCAGCCTGAGGGTTATAATCAGCAATTTTTTCTGGATGCGATAGGGATCATAGATTACAACATTTATGTCAACGACGATGCTATCTCGCATAATACAATATTATTTCCTAATTAAAAACGTATTTAAGTCAACCATTATATTAACAATGCGCAATGTAACAACGCACTAGTATAATTGAATATGAACGGTTTTTTTTTTCATTCGAGAATATAATAAACAATATAATATAAATTAATGAAAACACGGTTTTATATGTTTTCGAGAAATATTAGTCAAACATTAAAAATAAATTAATAGGATATTACTTAAATGAAGCACCAAGTTTTAAAGTTAAAAAAATTCATTTATATACATCCTTACGTGTGTATATCTCCGTTTTGTCTATCCAATCGATACTCTGTTGTAGTTACAAGTATATAGTTATGCGAGGCACTTCATTGATTTAACAACCGATTGTCCTTACATTTTTTTATTCATAATTACTATAGGGATAGATAAAAAATGGGAAATCTAACGCTCTAAGAGTGGGTTTTTCCTAACGTTCATTTATTATAATTTGTCAATACAGTTCGTTACCGTGGTTAACAATAACAATATATTTAAAAATAATTTTTAACTAATGTATTTTCGAATAAATTAATTGTATTTGTTTAGTTGGTTTTTGGTTTCTATTCATAATTATAATAAATTAAACAAATTGTTTATCAAATTATAACTTATTGTTTATATATGTTTAGAAACAGAAAACTTACCTAACACGTTCACAGATTTATCTTTCCAAACTTGTTTAAACGTATGTATACGTTTTTAAACCGACGTACACGCCGTATAGTATAGGCACAATTTTTTTTTTTTTTATGAAAGATCGGAGTCCCTAAGTTTAAGTGCATTATTGCATGGATTACGCACAAGTAGAAGTTCTTATCCAGTAAAAACTCAGTAAATAAATTATGTTTGCATAATAGGTAGGTAAGTATAGAACACAATTTTATTGGGTAAAATAATAAATATCATATTATATGCATTATTATGATAATGACTATGAATCACTAATTAAAAGTTTTCATTTAACGTTAATATTGTACTTTTGTTAATTATGCCTTAATTAGTATGAAAATGTTTTATCTATTAAATAAATTTTGATTCATAATTGATACTATTTAAACAAGTGGAATTTTATCTATAATTATATTCCAAAAAAAAAATTTGTTATCTATAATCCAGTATTCTTATCAGAAGAAATGAAATTCAAATAAAAGTTACAGCCAGTGGCGTCAGAGAAGGAGTGACAGAGGGAGCCTCCCCTAAATATAAAAAGTAACACTTTTACCCCATCGAATAAAATAAGCAATCATCATCAATGTAAACAAGCATAATTAATTTGTGAATATACATTCATTATTATTCGAGTTTTAAATAAATAATAGTAATATATAATCCTTTTTATTCTAATTTATTTTAGCAAATTTATTATAACAATTTATTATTTATAAAATATCCAATAACGGTTATTTTATGTCTCGATCTGAACCTCTTTTGTTGATCGATTATCTTCAGCAAATCTATGCTACAATATTCGGGTTCCTATAAATAGTAAAAAGTAGCAGTAAAGTTGGTCATGGAGTTATAAGAAATCGATGATTTTTAGCAGTAAAAGTATGGTTACAATAAAACCTCTTAATGTAGTTTTAGAGTTACAATACCGAATATAAAAATGGTTTCGACGTTTCAGAACAACGTTTCGGACACTATCGTAAAATTGGCACCTTTCCACATTATCGTAACGCCTTCAAACTGGTATATAAAAAATTGCAATTTAATTGCAACGAATTACAAAAACGTTTTAATTTGAAACTCATTCGTTGACCCATGATAAGTAAAAATCCATTTAGAGTGAAATGTATTACATTGGCGTTTTGAAACGTAGGTATTAATTAACTAAAAAATAATACTAAATAAAATAAGAGAAAAAAATATGCGTATTTTATAAAAATAATATTACGCCGTGATATAATATTAAAGTAGCATAAAATCTCGACGAGGTTTTTTTCTAAAATATTGTTTTCTACTGAATTACTAATAGATATTTTAACTTGATGAACTTTTGTTAAGTATTTTTATTTGTTTTGCGTACCTAAACATGATTTTAAACAAAAATCATTATTGAACAAAATTAAAAGTGATAATAAAATGTGATCACTCATAAGTTAGATACTCTTTATGTACAATATTAAAACATTTTAATTTTTCATAATTGTTTAAAAAAAAAATAACCTGTGAAATAACCCTTTGAAAATTGGATATGTGGAATCATCTTATCACTCAACAGTTCATATAGAGTAAATAGGGGGATTGAAAATAGAGCTTTTATCGTACTAAAAGTTAAAATATTGAAAAAAAAAGATGATTAACATAGTAAAAATTTTTAAATGTAACAATTTAATAAAGCTCTATTGTGAATCCACCATAACTAGATTTTTAATGTTGAATTTTGTTATGTACCGAAACGTATCTTAAAGTATCAGAAAAAAATAAGATAAGGCTCATTATCATTTCGCAACGTAACAGTACGAAAAAAATGTTAAGCCCGAAAATCTATATACGATTGGATACTTATTAATACATTTTTTAAAAACTTATTTAGTCATTTACCTATCTGTTTTTTTTTTTAATTGGAATACATTTAGAATTATTTTTAAATTATATCCATGAACAAATGTATTTTAAAAAATACATTGAAACTATTAACTATATAATATATTACTATTTTAAGGGGAATACGATCATATACCCATGTATTCGTTTTATTTTCTTCTCTATACGCATTTCAAAGTTTCAGCGTTGTAAGTCATATTTTGTCAAATTTAATTTTTTTTTATTGCTTCGTCATTTCGGAAATGATGATTTCAAAATCTTGAAATTTACACCAAATATGTAATTTAGTAGTATATTCACGAAAATTTCATTTTAAAATATTTTTTTACGATTTTTAGTAATTTATAAACAATTTAGTTTTCGATGTTAATAAGGACTAGAATGAATGATTTTGGGTTTTAAAAACCGGCTAGTTTTATACAAAGTTGAATGTACGCTCCTCAAATTACGTAAAATCTCGAAAATCTGCTGTTACAATTTCTTTTTATCGCAATTTAAATGTTTTTTAAAAAGAGATAGATTTTGAGATATTTAAGTCCAAATATATAGTTAAATACGATTTTAAGAACAGAATAAATGTGATATAATATTAGTCGATCATTTCCTTAATTATATTTAAAAAACTAATTAAAATAAATTGTTTTAGATTCTAAGAGTAATGAGGGAGCCGATTTTACAATGATATATATATTTTTTTTTATTTAAGTCCACATTTTACGCATATCCCACAGTAATTTTGCACTTGAAAATAATGCTTTTTATATCAAAGCCATATTGTGCTTTAAAAACAAAGTGGGAACATAATGATAAAATGCAGTACATGGTGCATTTTTAACTGTATTTAAATCTTATTCTGGAAAGTTCGCAATTTTTTAAATTATTATATAAATGTATAAATAATACATTTTACATGTGGATTGTGAATATCAATTATGTATAGGATAATGTATTACATTAGTTATAATGTATTATTAGTTGGTTAATTGGTCACAAGATAACGACTAAGAAAAAAAACTTAGTACAATACGATAAATAAAACCTTGACACGGAATTATATTGAATATATAATGATTACAGTAATTTTTTGTATATTAGGCTTAGTTATTTTAAATAAATATTATTTATATTATAATGAGAAAGGTCACTTTCAGTCAGATGTATTACTAGTTTTGATTTTCCGGGGGAATACATGCTAAATATTAGAATTTAGTTAGTAATAATCGTACTTGCACAGAACATCCGTTCAGAACCGTTTTATTTAATGCAATGATTTTCAAATGTAATACAATCTGCACCAAGATAAAAAATATTAAAATCATAACTCGAAAGATTTTTTTCTCTTCGGCGGTCACAATTATTTGCATCTTTTGATGCGTTTTTTGGTACTTTGTTTCAATATTCAATAATAAGTATGGCTATTACTTAGAAATATTAAATATTTGGATAAATATTATTATTTTGGAACTAATGATAAAAAAAAATTCTATGAACGTCTCGAAAACAAAGAAGCCTTAATTTAAAAAACTAATAATTCATAGTGTTGTATTTGAAAAACTATAAAATAATGTATAAATTGTAATTATATAATTTCGTAAACTTACTTATCGATGGACGAAATACTGAAATCGGTAAATTAATTATGTTTATTTGTTGATATAATATTTTCGGTGATCGCTTTAGTGTAAAAGTAAAAAAAAAAAAAAAAAGTGGATATATAACCAATCGGCAAAATGTGCGTTAGTGACAAGATTTTTATTTTTATCAATTTTTTTCTGATATGGAAACATTCATAATATTTAGATATTACATGATATACTTTATATAGGTACTTCATATAACTCATTTCCAAAATGAAAAAAAAAAAAGAAATAAAAATTCACCGTCTGAGTTCAAATCTTAATCATCGAATTTATGATCAATAAGGTTCCAATCTAGTGGTAAAGTAAGGATTTGGCGGATTTCTTCATCCTTCATTTTCAATTGTTTCAACGTACACTGTATTAAAAAAGCTACAAACCGAAAAACGTAATTTGCACAAAAAGAATTATATATTTTGTAATAATTATGGTTGTAATTAATAATACTCACAACACTAAATTTTTATGTAAAATATATAAATATATATAAAATAATAAATATAAATAAAACTTATATATATACTTTATATTTGTATATGGTTAATTATACTATACCCAATCACCCGTTATCAACATTGATATAAACTAGGATGACAGTGTTATAAATTAACATAGTGTTTATACTCGTATTTTGTGTGCAATACGTACGCAACAAATACAATTTATTCATAAAAAAAATATCTTAAAAATAAAATTAGAATTTTAATTATTATTTATAAAAAATTAATTGTGAATGTATAAAAATAAAAAAATTGTCCAGATACAGATGGTAGAAGTTGGTCCATCGTCTTTTTGGTTCTCGTGTGTTTTTATTATTATACATTTGAAAACATATTTATATCCATACGATATTTTAACAATTTATTCAGAATATATAGTATATTTTATAAACATTCTACAAACTTCGAAACCAAGGTAAAGAATAAAACAAATAAATATTTGATGCAACCAGAATGATCTGCAAATGATATATAAAATAAATTATATTATTACGTAGGTACTACTATGAATAAATTATAACCGAAAATATTACTAACACCTTTTTTTTTTTATTTATGATAACGATTTTATTTTTTTTGCAATTTGATAGATAATATTGTTGTGTATAGTCATAATTTCGTAATGTTATTAACTTAAGGGACCGCAATAGCCTAGATTTTTAAGTGGTTCTGTATAGGTAACTTTTAAGAAATATTATGAAAAATAAAAATTTAACAATTTAGAAATATTTAAGTACATTTTAAAATTAATCTAAGAATAGCTCCGTACCCGTATCACTTTTACTGTTGTATAATCATGAAATTTCAGCCTAAAAGACCAATAAGCATGATAAAATTGTGGAACTTTGGAAAGTCAGATTTACAATCTGTAAAATTATTCCAATGTGTCGGCCTGTCTTATAGGAATCGATCGACGCATTTTTCTTTATAATCGCTGGTTTTGTTTCGCTATTTTGTCATGATACCATAATTTCTATCAAATAGCAATAAAATAAACTCGTTGTCGTAAATACAAAATTAATTATGGGTAAGAAGGCACGAACTATATCAATTATAACATGAAAAATAAATTTAAAATGAATAAATGCATGTAAAATAATACCTTCGATTTTTGGCTTTAGCTTCCTTTAAGTTTTTTAAGTCTTCCTTCAATATGTGTTCTCTAACCCCATAATGAAAACTTCTTAAATATGTTTTCCATTCAAATCCGTCAAAGCTATAAGGAAATGTTTGACGATCTTCTGGACTCATTAACGACCACAGTTCTTTAGTATTGCTATTATCGAATTTCCATTGTGTCGTTGTAAACACGTAAAGTAAATCCAACATTTCTTCTATTTTGGTGTACATATTCAACATCCTACATAAATTAATATAAATATATTTAAATAATGATTGATATGTTAAATAACATGAAACTATGTAAGTTCCACAAAATAATTATATTATATAAACATAATCAATACAGATATAAAAGGAAGTGAGAATAATTTTAGTAAATCACTTATACTTTTAGTTAAAGTGAAGTTTGAGAAAAATTGTGGAGAATTGTAAGATTTCATGTAGGACAGGATGGATAGGGTTGGATATATTATAGAATTGTTTTGGTGCATCTAAGGTACAGTTTTAACGAGCGGTAATTAAATATAGGTCGGTACCCAAGTGACTGATTGAGAAAGTAGGTGAATTTTCTAACTGTATGCATAAGATAGTATTCATATGGATAATTTCCTCTAATTAGGATATGAAAGACACGAAAGTAAGCAAAAAAAATATTAGAAACCTCAATTTCTTTTAGTCAGATGTGAATTATAGACAATCATAAGATAATATATTTATTTATGATGAAAACCCAATCAAAATAATAAATATAGGAATATTTAGCTAAAGTATACATTTTTATATGACATCACTTTAAAAACTTTAAAATTATAAAAGTATAAAAGTTAATCTAAAGCAGAAAAAGTTTAGGGAGTAAAACTAAAATATCAAAATATGATGAGTTGTATAAGAAGTTGGGAATAAAAGAAGAGGAAAAATAAGTGTACAGGCTGGCAATATCTGAGGGATTATTAAATGAAGAAGTTCTGAGAGAGGTAATTGATCGAGTTGATAGGTATCTGAATATGGTGGAAAATAAATTAATTTTAATTTTATTTCCCATGCAGTGGGACCAGATGATGTACTAGTAGAAGTATGGAAAGTATTAGAAAATGTAGGTATAAAATGGTAGCAAAGTTCTTTAATAAGAAAATAGTTGAAGAAAATATTCCAAAAATGTGTAGGACGAGTTGTATACTAATGTAAAGGATATGTACAGAAATGTGGAAATTATAAGTGGATAAAAATTATGGGCTGCAGTATGAATATTTGGGAAAATATAATAGATAAAAGGGTAAGAAGTGAGACAATTATTATTAGATAATTAGTTTTGGTTTAGTCCTGAGAGGTCGATAATGTAGCCAATAATTTGAGTAAGACTTGATTGAGATAAGACTTGAGATAGTAGAGAAGTACATGGAAAGAAAATATAAATTAAGTATGGTATGTATTGATCTTGAGAAAGCTTATGATGAGATTCCTAGGGATATTTTAATGTGTACATTAATGAAAAACGGATTACCAAAAGTGTATGTGAACATTATTGAAGATATATGTGAATGGGCGAGTACAAGAGTGAGGAGTTTGTGTGGAGAATTTGAGGATTTTTAAGTCAGAGTGGGAATGCACCAGGGTCTATATTAATTTTCTCAAGTAATGAATAAAATAACAAAGGATATACATAGTGAGTTACCATAGTGCATGCTGTTTGCAGATAGTATAATGGTGATAGGAGAGAGTCCTGAGAAAGTGAATGGTAGACTTAAAGAGTGGAGTAAACCTCTTAAATGTAAAGAACTTAGAATAAGTAAAAGTAAAACAGAATACATAGAGTATGATTTTGGTGACAAGAAATACAGAGAAAATAGGTAAGGTAGGATATACAATTATGTAGTGTTGTAGTAGAAGAGGTTGAGAGGTTCAAGTATTTAGGGTCTGTTGTATAGAAAGGTAGAGGTTTTGGAGAGGATATGAAACACGGGATTAAGTGAGGATGGATGAAATGGAGAGAAACGTCATCGTCAGGTGTTTTTGTGACAAAAAAAATCTCTATTAGGTTAAAAGATTTACTTTATAAGACAGTTTTGAGACCTGCAATGATGTATGGAACACAATGTTAAGTAGTAGATAGAACGATATAAGGAAAAATATGTATAGCAGAGATGAGAAAGTTAAGGTGATGAGCGGAGTAAATAGAGAAGACAAATAAGGAATGTGAGGTAGTAAAGGAGTAGTTTTGATGGATTACATAATGAGAGAAAATAGATTAAAATGCCTCGGGTATGTATTAAAGAGGGAAGAGACTGAGGTAGTAAAATTAGTAAAGGAAATGTATCTTAACGGAGAAAGAGTAAGAGGAATACTTAAATAGTGGGGCGGTAGGTGAATAACATGCGAGAGATAGAGTTAAGTGGAAGTTTAGAACTAGGGTGGCGGACCCCAAAATATTGGAAGAGAAGGTGAAGGATAACAAGAATAACATATCATATAACTTAAATACTTATATTGATATAGTATTCAATATTCCAGGAATATGAGTAAAATGGTCTACAAGTTCTTTGAAAACATGACGCAACTATACGGTTTAATATTAAATTAGTTGGATTATCTAGTTATGAAGGAATATTAAATTAAAGTGTTTATTTGTAATTTCGAACATTTTCATTCGTTAAAATTTAACTTATATTTTGACAATAGATTACACGAATCTAAAATAACATATTTAATACGCCAAATAATAATATATAAACAAAAACTAAAAATTGCACACACTCACTTTGGTTTTAAACCGACTGACAATAGTGATAGATCCATTATTGCAGCTGGTATCCGGTGTAAGAATAATCTCAATATTACACCGACCCATAAGTTTGTATAGAAAATGTAAAATATGTACCATATTGATTGCATTGGAGGAGCTTCGTCGTAATAATTACGCAGTGTTTTAATAAATTTATCCCAAGTAATTGGGCATTCGATGCTGGAGACGTAATTATATATTTTCGGTTTCTCGTGAATTAATTCACGACTGGGATGTTGATATCTAAAAACAATCAAAATTATATAATAAATATAATATTATGTGTATGAATATAGTATTCTGTGTGATAAAAGAATACCTATTAGGTTAAAAGCTAAATTTTATAAGGCAGTGGTGAGACCTGCAATGATGTATGAAACGGAATGTTGGGCAGTAGGTAGAAAGATAGAACAGAGAATGAGTGTAGCTGAGATGAGAATGTTAAGGTGGATGAGTGGAGTT
>JAIPRL010003139.1:0-27298 GCA_025469235.1 Pemphigus obesinymphae | reverse complement strand
GTATATCAGAGGTAGTATAGGGGTAGCTTCGATAATAGACAAAATGAGAGAGAATAGATTAAGATGGCTCGGGCATGTATTAAGGAGGGAAGAGACTGAGGCAGTAAGATTAGTAAGGGAAATGCATTTTGTTGGTAAGAGGGGGAGAGGAAGACCGAAAAAGAGATGAGGGGATGTGATGGCGAGTGATATGAGGAAGGTGGGAGTAAATGAAGAAGATGCGGGAGATAGAGTTAAATGGAAGTGTAGGACCAGGGGGTGGCCGACCCCAAATAGTTGGGAGAGAAGGCGAAGGAGAAGAAGAAGATATTTGTATAAAAGTACACACAATAAACATAAAATATAAGTTAGTTACAAATGTAATCATACCGGATGACTGTATCCCACATTACGCTAATTAACGCATTGATAGCGTAATCTGCTGGAATTATATCAGTTATTCTATTACTGTCTAGTGGAATCGCTCTTAAAATCCCAGTGATAGTTCCAGTTACTATTCCAGACGGCCCGTTCATATTTTCCAAATAGCCGGAGTGAGGTTCCAATTTCGTGCAGCCAACTAAATATATGCGTACAGTTCATAAATGCACGATTCGCGAATATTTAATTTACATTATTTATTATTACGATATTTATTCATTATTTTACATAATGGGTAAAAGAACGTTCTGACCCCGACTATTTCGTCTCGTAGAGACATGTTATTTTATCTTGAAAAAAAAAATGAAGCAGTCTTTTTTCTTATTAGTTTTATAAAAAAGATGGAACAAACAACATATAAAAATAAACAATAAATCATTTTTATCACTAGAAAATTGTAATTTATATTATCGTTAATGTTTTATACTTCATAATTAGGTAGCTTAGTGGTAGCAGAAATTATTGATTAAACGAGATTTCAATTTAATTAGTCTTCAAACGAGATTAAAAAATAAAATTTATATTGTCGAAATATTTTAATACTTGTATATATATAATTTCAAACATAATATTATAAAATATAAGAAATCATATTAAAATTCAAAATAGCAAATATTGAAAAATACTTTTTTACTGTAAAAAACTATATGTACATTATCGTGTTTTGTGTTATCCAATGGTGGGATAAAAGTGTCAAATTGACCCACATACAGAAAACATCAACATAAATGTTTTTTTTATGATAATATTATTATGTATTAATTAAGTAAAAACATTTGTTTTGTCTTCGGTATAGTTACATTAATTTACGTATGAGGTACTTCGTTTTGATACTCAATAATAAGTAAATTAGTTACTTGGAACTATTAAATATTTAGAATAAAATTATAATATTTAATTAATGATAATAAAAAAAAAGTTGAAAAGTCTCAAAAACGTATAATAAATAAACGTTCAAGTGAAAACTAATAAATCATAGTATTGTATATAAAAAGCTAAAAGATAATATACTTATTTATATAGATAATTTCGGAAACTTACTTATCGATGGACGAAAAACTGAAATCGGTAAATTATGTTTAGTTGTTGATATAATATTTTCGGTCATTGCTTTAGTATAACAATACGTATTAGGCCAATCGTCTATAATGCTATAATAATATATTTATGGCATGTAAATTATGAATCAAAAGTAAAAACAAATTTTATATCATTTGAATTTAATCATCAAATAGTTACTTGTATTTATTATCTTCTTTCAGTCTTTTTTTCAATTCGCTCGCTGTTATTGCCATAGGATAAAATTCCTCTCGTATTTCTTCCCTCGTACAGTGAGAGTAAGCGGTCGAAACGTGAACAAATCCCTGCGAAATCATAGTTCTGTACAATATTATATTTTTATTTGGTTTTGAGCTATTTTTGGAGAGTTATATACTGTTTTCAATACAATTTTATAATTAAAGAATTTCTGCAACAAACGGATAATTCCATATTTTTGAAGAATTTTTTTTTTTCATAAGACAAATACGAAAAAATCCTACATTTGTGGGCACAACAATCGGATACTATAGGTAGAATACTAGTTGTATTATAATTATAAAAATTATTTGTACAATCAATGATTATTGTACAATTCTAACTATAATTTATAAAACAAACTATTTATCTGATTAACCTAAAATGACTAGGATTCAGATTAATCTAAAAACTGGGTTTAGCAAAGTCTTTGATGAGAAGGAGACACATAATATTCAGGAGAAAAATGGTCATGACCAAATTTTATTGGAATCTAAAATATAAATTCAACAATAATGTAAAGAAATGAAAACACATTATCTGATAATTTACAATATTATACTTTCCGAATAATACATTTAAAAAAATATGAAATTTTTAACTATCAATATTAAGTATTTTTATATTTTGGAAAAATACAAATCCAAAAATAATTTAGAATAACATTTTATTTACACGTATATCATATACATTATTGTATATGATATTAGTATATCATTGCCAACATCAATTATCTGCTATTACAGTAGGTACTCACATATCTACACCACCCTTGTCCTTAATTTTAATAATTATTAGATAGTTGGACAATAGTCATGGGATTTAAAAAGTCAAAACGAGAAAATTCTTATAATAATATATTCTTTAAAATGTATTATTTAAATCATTGATTGCTAATTGAAAATCGAAAATCGATATAGTTTTAATAGATATGAGAGGGGGTAAAAATTTAAAAACATGAAAAATATAAAATGGAATATATGAATGACTTTTTAAAAAAAAATTCATAAAAATTACATATACTTCTTGAGATATAGCCTGACATATGATAAAAAAAAATTACCCTCTTATTCACATTTCAGAATATATTTTTCCATCTGCATGGCAGTTTCACAATATTTATGAATAAATGCGTTGATGTAATTAGGTACGGGCTTCAATCTCTTGAAGATTTGGTTAAAATAAATATTGGAATTGGTGTTCATTAAATTCAAATTAAGGTATTATCAAATCAAGTTTTAATATTTGAACATTTCATTAAATATATATTTTTATTTTTCATAATATATATATACATTTATTTTTACAAAATATTTGGTTCCGTTTTTGATACTCCTTATAGTTTTGATAGTCCTTCTATGTATATTTATTATTAATTAAAACTTATAAAGTATACTAGCCCTGCATTGATGGTATAATAATTATATGTATACCATTTTCTAGAACTTAACTATGGGAGTAAGACGACTGTATAAAAATCAATTTAATATAGTAAAAATACTATATAATAAATATGCCAAATAAGTTGATAGAAAAGTTTTAATTTTAATTTTTTTTTTTAAACATATTACCTTTAAATTCTTCATTTTTTCCGCCAGTGACAATAAACTCTTAGTCCCCTGTACATTCAAATTGTTTGCGATCTCTAGCGGTTCATTGAATTTTATCGTAGCGGCGCAATGAAACACAAAGTTCACGTTTTCAATCAACCAATCGCGATCACTTTTCGATAAACCCAATAATTGTTTTGTTAAATCTCCTTCGATAATTTTAATACAGTTTGCGAAATCGGGTTTTTCTATTCGCAGTCGGTCAAATAGCTTAAATAACAAAATAAAAAAATAAAACTAATCCGTACGAATCAGTATTAAATACCAAATAAAAATATATTGTAATTCAGTAACAAAACTCAGATATTTTCTTTGAACTGACGAAGTAGATTATTAGCGTACCCAGGAGTATGGTCAAATGAGCAATGACCTCCTCGTGAGGCAGTATTTTTGTATTTTAGATTCTGAGCGTATTGGATTTACATTTATATGTTTTTTTTTTTATATAAATACACATTTTCGAGTAGGAATATTTTGGTAAAAAGATTATTGGTACAGCAGTATTTTTTATTAGTCGTTTATTGATTTTCCCAGTAATTTTCTTTTGTGTAAAGAAAAGCTTTTAAAAAGAACCAACGATTTTTATTAACTAGAAAATAATCAAGTATGAAACTTAAAAATAACATTAAATATTAAGTATTACTATAGCTTGCAGAGTAAGAAAACATGTGCGATGACTTATCTTAATATGTACATAACGGGAACAGTTTTAACATTATTCGCCTATTTTCTAAGTTTAAGAAAAGAATTAGTAAAAATAAATCTGACGAGTTTGTAGTTATATGATGAGTATTAAATGTGGGATGCCTCAAGGAACAACGATCTCATAAATTGTGTTCAATATACAACATTCACTTATTAAAAGCCATTTAATTAGCTTTGCCAATGATATAGTTTTAATTGGTTCCGTAAATACGCGTGAACAGATATTTTAAACTAAAAATGATAGAACATTAGTTAAATATAAATAACCTATTTTTGAATTATGAGAAATAGCAATCTTACTCAAAACTTGGAAAATATTTATTTTATTAATCAAAATCGAAATCATACTACATGATGAAAATATTGGGAAATAAATAATAATATTATAATGCATTAATAAAACTTTTATGTTTTATTGGAACTTATCATTAATAGATTATTAGCGTACACAGGAGGATGATATGAGCGAAAATGATCCCCTCATGGACCGTGTTTTTGTATTTTAGATTATGAACATATTGGTTTTACATTTATGTGTTTTATACATTATATATACATATTGTCTAGTAGACATTTTTGGTAGAGAAACTTTTAAGTAACAGAATAGTAATCTAAGTTTTAGAAAAGGATTAGTACAAATAAATCGGACGTATAGTGATAATATGAGCAGGGGTCCTATTAGACAAACGGACAGTATCTACCCACATTAATATTTGAAGAATTGTTAATAATATATTAATGATTTTGAAATAAAAAATTTGGTATAAAAGTCAATGAAAACATGGTTTTATTTAATTTAATTTTTTTTTTTTTTATCCAACTCATTGCGTATCCGCTACGTAATTTACTCTAAAATTATACAAAAAGTGTCGTTGAGGTGGCTTTCTCATATTTTTATACGTGATCGATAAAAAGGGGGTCCCGTGGGTGCGCAGGGGTTTTGTATGCACAGAATGGTTGGAGACGCTGCCTCAACTCGCCGGCGTTCGGTTCCTACCACATTACCAACCTACGGCGTGGCGCGTTTTATCACAAGCATAACAATTTATTATCTTATCGTATGTGCGTGTTTCCATTAGTCGCGTGCGACATATTATAACCTCGAGGTTTTGTTTTTTTTTTTTTTTTTTGTTGAATTTTCGTTTTTTTTTTTTATGGATTTTGTTTTATTTGGTTGCTAGCTATGGTCTAGTATGATTTTTTTTTTTAATTTGTCTACCCATTTGATTTATACACGCTTCGCCGCTGAATATGAGTACGATAATATGCCTCAAGAAACAACTATCTCATACATTTTGTTCAGTATGCAATTAAACAATATTCAATATTGAAATATAAAGAAAGCTACTTCGTTTGCATTGGCAATGATATGATTTTAATATGTTTCGAAAATATGTCCGAAAATATATTATAAAACTATAGAGGATGATAAAAGTTATAGAATATTAATTAAATATTAATAATCTATTACCTGAATTATAAGAAATAGCTGTTTTACTCCAAACTAGGAAAATATATACGTTGCCAATTAAAAATGAAATTATATTACATGTTGAAATGTGTAATAATCATGGTAACATGGTAAATGTAAATTTTAAAAGTAAATATTATATATATATATATAAACCATAAGGTTAGGTACAGAAATGTGTTCCAATATAAAATGGAAAGAAATATATTTATCAGTGTCAAATAAGATTCGAAAAAATTGTTAATATGATAAATGGATTACGTCATTACGTTATATACTAAATAAGAAAGATTAAAGAATAATTTACTTAGAATTAGATAAACCAATTATTTCAGAAGTTTGGGAATGACCTTCGATAACGTTCTTTTGTATTATAATAATTCAAAAACTCCACGAGAGTTTTCTCGTGAGAAATATACTTTTAAAATTTTAATTAATACAATAATAACGCGATAAAATGTTTAAAAATTTTTAATCCCTTTGCATAAGCACATATATATAATTGATTTTAATGAATTTACATTCTTGACTGTCTTATGGGCAAGGTTGAGCCCAGATAAATAAAATAACATTTTATCTAGATAAAAATATTTTTATATATTTTTTTTTTTGCATGTAAAAATTAAACAAATGAAAATATTTAAATATTTTTCAGAAATTCTGTAATACATCGTAATAAAATTACTGTAGTTATTAATTTCAAAAATCCAGGTTTTATTTTATTCTCCGCCGTCTTACTTCAAAAAATGTCTATTCCAGTTCCTCCACTGACAATAGATAAGTAAAACAAATATACTCATGTTGGTTCACCTATATAAAATCGGGCACTCGCACAATTTAAATCTATAAATATTCTATACTTACCTATCTAATATGTCTATATTCTATATCTAATATTTTTCGATTCGCTGCAGTATAAGTGAAATATCTCGCCGAGTAAATATTATTGCAAATTAAATACGTTTTAAGTGTATTTATATAAAATATTGGCAAAAACCAATATTTGGTGGAAAATGGTATTTTATTTGTGGAGGAAAAAGGAATTTTTTTTGGAGGAAAATGCTCCGTGCAATTTATAATTAAAATTAATATGTACCAGGTACCCAAATAATAATAAAAATTAATCGTCTCGCCCAGATTTCCTGTAGAGTTGAACAGAAAACACATAATATAATAAAAATAATACTGCGTATATTATATAAAATAAGTACATTATTTTTCATTTCATTATAATTATTTCATGATAATAATATATAGGTATATTCTATCCATGTTATTGTTTTCCTACATGGAAGACGAAACCGGCTTGCTTATCTGTTTTTAAAATATTATTATATTTAATACAAAATGCAGGTTTATATTACTATTTTTATTATTAATATTAATTTTAAAGGGTTAAAACCCCAGTAATTTAAGCGTAAAGGAATACTACCATAAATAATGGTAAATTATTATTTTATATTCTTTATTCATGACGATTGGAGCGAGGCATGTATGAATGATATGACTTTGACAATATACGTGTGTCAATATATTTAATTATAAATCATTATTCTGAAATCACCATTGGAAAAGGAAGAAAAAAAGAACAATAAATTAATTTATTCTATTAATAAAAAACGAACGAAAACCTCTTACCAATACCTTCGATAATGTAAATTTTATCGGCGTTATTTCCATTATAATAAAAAGTATTTCATCTTACCGTTTATCATACGCATCAAATTTTTGTCGACGTTACCTATCCAAAATTTGAGGGTTATAGTAATTTCCTGTGCGAAGAAAGAAGCATTATATTCCATTACGGTCGTTCAAATGCATGC
Organism: Pemphigus obesinymphae; assembly: GCA_025469235.1. Lineage (NCBI taxonomy): Eukaryota > Metazoa > Arthropoda > Insecta > Hemiptera > Aphididae > Pemphigus > Pemphigus obesinymphae. Next base: position 19,973 of record JAIPRL010003139.1, on the reverse strand, counting down.
ATGTAAATTACATATATACTCACAATTTATTTTATCTATACGCTTAAGAAAACTACCGGGAAAATCAAAAATTAATTTTTTTCTATCAACTATGAATTTTTCACCAAAAAACATATTAAACCCAAAACTTCAATACTCGACAACTTCTGGTTAATAAGTTGCTCATAGAGAAAAACAATTCAACATAACACCTCACTCTAAAAAAATCTAAAATAATATAATAAATATAATAATAGAATTTTTTTAAATATAAACTTTATGATTTGAAAATATTTTTCACATTTAATTATAAACTTAAAACTGAAGGAATTTTAGGTTTATTCAACTTGACTTGATTCAGTTAATTATTTTTTATTAATCGTTTTAACTTAATATTTTCTATGTTATCTGTCAACGACAGTTGAGTTCAGTAAAAATAAGTCTTTTAGATAAATTTAACTTCATTCGGTCGTCACGCATCAAAATAATCGTGAATCGGAACATTTTTTTCTTAAAACATAATTAATACTAAAAATAACACTCACAGGGTTTTTATAGATTTCTACCATCCGCTGGTCTGCTGCAGTTGCCTTCTTACTTCTTACAAGAACTGCAATACATTTCACTGGACAAGATCTGAGTAATTTTTCCATGAGCAATTTACCTACGAGTCCCGTACTTCCAGTAACTAACACCGTTCCATTCCGAAATGTTTCGGCTATACTCGTTTCCATTTTAATTTTTTCAGTCTTGGTATGACCCGAATAAAATAAAAATGTGTCTATCGATTTATGCGAGTAGTGAATATGACATCGGTTGCAAAAAATTGGATATACAATGGACAATCGTTGGTACCATTATCGTGCATATAATATTTATAAAACGTATAATACCCGTGTTTCGAGATGTATTCACGTCACAGGTTAAATGAATAGTGTATCGCTCGAGGTGGGGTAGTTATGTAACTAAAAACCTGTTTCTAACAAGTTATTCCGTTCCCAAGGATTTCTGTAGGAATTTATTAATATTTATTATTTATTAATTTAAAAAAAAAAAAAAAAAAAAAACTTAAATTATATTATAATTATATAATTTGTTTACATTATATATACCCACTATGATTATTTTCATTCCCTCATCTGTCTGGCAATTGGATGTTGGAACATTATAATTGTTGGCCACAAGTCGACACAAATTAACTATTTAAAATCAATTTTGTTGGATTTCCCTATATTATGTGTTGTTCGTTTTTAAGGAACATAAGATATAATTTACTATTTAAGTGATTAAGACGTTTTATACATGCATACTATATTATTGTAGAGGATTGTTATTATACAGGTTAGTGGAGTATTTCTATAGCTATGTCCTACGACCTACTGTAATATGAGCTGTAGGAATACCTACTCTGAAAAAGAGTATTTGAGTAAGTACAAAAAAATATACACATGAGAAATTTATTTAGCATAAGTACTACCGTAAATGTGGGCGAGTAGTATCCGCTTCAGAATTTTTTTTTTACAATACACTCGTATCGGAGATTTATTCAAATAATCATTTCTTATTTTTTTTTTTTTTTTTTTTTTGTAATTGAAAGTCAACGTTATTTCAGATAATATTATCTGTTATAATGTGATTTTTTAATAAATTCACCAAATGGTGTTTATATATTTCGTATATCAAATGGCTCTATTTATATTTATTTGGAATGAATAGAAATAGAATCACAAGTTTTTAAATTTGTTCGATATGTGCATAGTGCTTATATTTAATGAAATAAAATAAATATTAAATTATACGATGTGTGTGACCATCTGTTTATTACTTTTTTTTCTACTCTTAGCGATAATACTAATTGATTTTTTGTTTCACTAGTCTATAGGTACTTCGCACGGCATTTCTTGAGTGTACAAATGTGATATTACATAACACAAAAATTGTACTTACTTTTGAAACTAAACCATCAATTAGAAACACGAAAAAGTCCTCCCAAAATGAAAACAAATATTTTTGATGTTGATAATAGTATATTCGTAAAATGGAAGAACATTATTCAAATCCAGACTTGGGTAGTATTCCGAATATAGTAAATAAAATGTATTTTAAAAGTATTTAGAATACATTTTGTGAAATATTTCAAATACTTAAGGAATACTATAAACATAAAGTATTCGAATATATATTCGATATATAATTTTTTGGAAGTATTAATAATATGTATTTGAAATACTTTTAAAATGTTATACTCACGTCTGTAAAATCCAAATATAGTTATTTAAGAGATGTTTCTATAATTATTTTTATTATATAATTTTTAATTATTTTAAATATCGTGTAGGTATTATGTTAGTTCATTCTTTTATTAAATTTTTTTTTTAGATTCTGAGCAAAGAGATGAATGTATTAATTTTATGAGTATGTGTTATTTTATTTTTTATTTTTATTTTTATGCCTGCACCCAAAAATTCTATATGAAGAAGTATTCCGATCATTATAAGTAGCACTATTTTCTGATAGTTTTAGACGATCGAATCTAAGGGAGTAATGCCCCTTCCCCCCCCCCCCGTAGCTACAGGCAGGTTTAAAACGTATATAGGTTTTTCATTACTTAATCAAAGAAATTATCGAACTGCATTTTTATTTATTATTTATTTTTTTGGTATAATTTACAATAATATATGATCTTTACGTATATACCCACTTTCCAGTAGAGAATTTTGTTGCGCTGGTACATAATATTTAAAATTTTTCGATGAAATCAAAAGAAAAAAATGTTAAAGCCTCAAAACATAAAAACGGCAAATTTTCGACTTTTGAAAAATCGAAAAATTTCATTGACCATAAAAATATATATATCTATTTTAATCACAACAAAATAACGAAATCGTTTTTAGTTCTGGATAGTTTTTGTATCTAGTTGGGTACTTTAAAGAGGTCATTTTACGATTTTTATTTTTTAATAAACGCGTAAGAAAAAACTATCAGTAAATTTGCATAAAAATTGGTAAATACGTTTTTGGTAAAATTCTTCAGAACTCCAAAAATATTAATGCTAGTGGCATGAAATTTTCACCACAAACGTATAAATGTAAAATATTAATACCAAAATTTTCGAAACTTTTTAAACTATTTTTAGGCTATTTATTAGTAATATGCAAATTTGAGACATTTAATTCATAATAGGCTTAATTTTAGTTTTTAAGACCTGAAAATTGAATACAGTATTGAAGGTACGCTATTCTAGTTACATACAAAACATTATACAAATCGGTAAGTAAAATGTTTTTCAATAGCTATTTACATTTTTTTCAAAAATCTGTATTTTTTTTTGTATGAAATGTGTTAAAATTTGACCAAAAACGTATGTAAGTACATTATGAAGGCAAAACATTTTTGACAATTTTTACTTATTTTTGGGAAATTTATAACGATTTTCAATTTTGAAACATTTAATTCATAGTTGGTAACTTTTCTACTTTACATGAGAATTCGATTTATAGATTCTGAGCGAAACGATGAATATATTGGTTTTACAATGATGTGTTTTATTTTTATGTCTATGTACACATTTTTTACCAGAAATATTACTACGATCTTTACAAATTTACTCATGGTAAAAAATGTCATCTAGTTGGTACTTAAATTTTTTTATTTTATTTTTTTCGTTCAATAAACGCGTAAGAAAAAACTATCAAAATAATAACATAAAAATCGGAAAACACGATTGTGGTAAAATTCTCTATAACTTCAAAAATATTGATGCTAGAGGCATGAAATTTTTACCACAAAGGTATATTCGTAAAATATTAATACAAAAAAATATTTTCCAAAAATTTTAGACTATTTATAGCAATATGCATATTTGAATAATTGTATTCATAATAAGCATACTTTTGGTTTTTAAAACCCGAAAATTTTATACAGTGTTAAAAATATGCCATTCCAGATACAAGCTACATACAAAAAATTTTAAAAATCCTTACGCACAATATTTTTTAATAGCCATTAAAATTTTTTTTTTAAATACCATTTTAATTTATTCAACATTTCGGAATGAAATGTGTTCAAATTTTAGAGAAATAATGTATCTATAAACTTAAGTGCTTACCAAATGCCTATATAAGGACATTATGAAATCAAAAAAAATTTTAGGAATTCTTTTCTCAATTTTAATCTGTTTATAGCAATTTTCAGTTTTGAGTCATTTAAATTTTTTTATTTAGAGTCATCTTAATTTTAGATTTTAAGACTGAAAAATTTAACATGTAGTCTAGTGGGAGCGAACGGTTTTTACTTGTGTGATGCTCTCGGTTCAAATCCCTTTAAATCCAAATAATATGTTGCGCTTTTTCAACTTTTTTTTGTTTATTATATTATATATTATTATGTAAATATAACATATTATTGGTGTAATCTACAATATTGTCATGTATATCTAATAAAACTTCACTAAGAATCATTTATTGTTTAGAAAGGAATGATTTATCCATCACCAGTATAATACCCACGAGCGAAGTGCTTCTATCCCCTACTGACCGGCTTTTTTTTTATTTACATGAGAAGATACATCAATTTGATATAGGTAATATAATATTATGATTTATACTATTTGTGGATATTTTAATTTAATAAAAAAATAAAACTCAATTCAATAAAATAAAATGCAAATAATTTTGTTGAATTACATTTTTCTTTTCATTATAATTTTAATACAAAATGTTAATAATTATTATCTTTTATACCTAAACGCTGAAATGGTTTTACGTGAAAACGACCACACGCCAAAATGGCCTTGTGAAAATGTTGGAGTTTCGATTTTTTAGCTTATTAATCTAAATTCAAACCTATGCTGGGACGATTAATATACACTATTTAAGAAAAATATAATGTTTATAAGTCTAATAAATTAATTTATATTGTATACGTATATTTGATCTAGACATATGTTTCAATTTAAACAGGTATTTAAAATAAATAAAATACTTTTATAGTATACAATTTTTAAAAATAAATCACGTACTAAATTGAATATATTGCAGATTTCTGTTGACATTAAACATAAACAAGAAACACTTTACCAAACAATTTTATTTTCTTATTTTTCTAAACAATTTTATTTAATATATATATTAATGGCTTACTCAATATGCCTGATATACCTGGGAAAATGATCAGTTTTGCGGATAATACTGTTATTTTGATTAAATCGAAAAATGAAAATGCCAATAAATGTGTTGATATTGTTAAATCTTGATATGATAAAAACTAACTTAGTTTAAATTTAAAAAAGTCAAATTATATTAGATTTAATATAGGTAAATAATAGTTTAATTGTAAATTATAAGCGAATATGTTCTCTTTCATATAAATGTAAAATTAATCAAGAACCCCGTAATTGTATTATAATTAAGCAAACACATGAAGTAAAAAATACTTTACAGTTATCATTGACAAATCTCTTAAATGGAATCAACATATAAATTATATCGCCCAAATAGTTTAAAAAAACTTCATTACAAATTTAAATTATTAGCAGATATTATGGATATTAAATTACTTAGAACTGTTTATTTGGCATTAGTTCAATCAATAATTTCATATGGTATTTTAATCTGGGGTGGCACTTATTCGAGACATTTATCACCGTTAATTATTACTTTAAATTGCCTTTTAAAATTAATTCTATGCAAGCCAAGACTGTCCTTTACACTTGTTATATTCCTAGTTCAATGTATTTAACATTGATAAATTATATTATAAGAATCTTTTATTTACTATGTATAAATATAAACACTTTTTATGTTAAACTAAACACAGATATATTACAAGAAATAAAATTTCAAAAAATTTAAATGTTTATATTTGTAATAAGATATTAGGGCAGCAAAGTCCAATTTATAAAGGTACTAGTTTATGTAAAATTTTAATCATTAATTTAGAGTCTTGCCATAATATTAACTTGTTTAAGAAATATATATGTAAATTAAAATTTGAACATATTGTTATTTAGTTTAAGGTTGACTTATTTGTAATTATTAGTTTTATTACTTTATATCATATTATATAAGGTTTATTTTTTTTTTTCTTTTCTTCGGATTTATATAATTAAAGATATAATTTATAACTAAATATAGTTTATAGCTGTAAAATCGAACTCTCCCATTCGGCACAAGCATTATGCTTTTGAAAGGGGAGCTAGCATCAATTTTTTTTTTCTTTTTTAATTTCCTTATTTTTAATATTACTATATTATGTATTGATTAATAGTACAATAAATAAATAAATAAAATAAAATAAATAAATCATAACAAAAATCCATTCAATCAATCTAAAAATAAATTTTATGGGTAATATTTTGACGATTGTATTATTGACATCAGATAGTTACTACATTTGTCAAATTAAAAGTACAAAATTATGCTGATTTTTCTTGTTTTCAAAAATCACATATTAAATTAGAATTGCGTGTGGGCCATTCGTCTATAGTCCTTAGAAAAACCTGTTCTAATCACTTATCCGCATTTGGAAAATTATAGTAGAGTAACACAGTTTTTTTTTTAAAAGGTAGTAGTAAAACTCTATTTTGTTGCATTTGAAAAACTTGTCATGTAACTGAAAATGCATTTAAAATTGTCTAATGAGTACCTACCTTATATCGTAGTCAAGGATGTTTGGTATATGTTATAGGTAGGAAGGGTCGAATATATAATAATAGCAAAACTAAATTATATATGCTTAAGCATATACTATATTTAAATTATTTTTTTTTTTTTTAACCTGATCGTTACGAGATTATAAACGAGATTGTAACGAGGCTGTAAACTATATAATAATTTAAGTTCGAAATTTCATAAAAAAAATGTAAGTATACCTACTTATTATTATTATTATTATTTATTTTTTTTTGTTGTTTAAATTATGCAATATATGATTTATTCATAATGTTACATTAAAATTTAAAAAAAAAAAAAAAAACTTTAAAAAATATGTACCTTTACCGTTGATGAAATGATTAAGTCCCTAAAAGCATTATTAAATAATAATACATGGAAATAAATAGTTCGATGTATCGAAAATTCAGTAAAACATTAAATTCAAAGCATACCAAGAATATTGCTAATATGAAAAATTATATTCCGTCAAATATATACATACAATATGCATATGAATAGTTTTCATCCAACGTTGTTTATGCTTTTATTGACATGACAAAATTAGAATTTAGATTTATTATTAATTAATGATTATAATTATCAATTAATAACTCATTCGGTTTTAACAAGCGGAACTTTATCTAAAACATGGTATTAATTTTGTTTCAATAGGATAATTGAAAACAATTATTTAAGTATTTAAACATTAAAAAAGTGGAACCATTTCGCATAGTACCTACAAAAATTAATGTGCATATTTTTCAAAACCATAACCGCATAAGATTTTTGGTACATACCTCCATTATTATATAAATTTATTATACAAAACTATGATACTTGGAGTCAATAGATTACAATTATTTTTAAAATAGATATGAATCCTTCGTTTTCCCTACGTCTCTATGGGCATTTTTGTAAATTTTCAACTAAAATAAAATAAACAAACACGATCTTTCGTATAATTTTATCGATAAATATAATATGACATGCTATATATATATATTCTTTTAAAATGACAACAAGTAGTCGACTCGATGAAGAAAACGTAATTTTTTTAATATTTAACAAGCTGTTCTAAATTTACAATTAAAACGAGTTTTAATGATTATATAATCATAGACATAATAATAACTATATATATATATTATAATCTTTCGTCATATAATATAAATTATTATTAGATTATAATGCTTTCGACCTTAGGCTGCTACTGTAATTGTTTTTTTACCAGTGGTGAGCTTAACCGATATTTTATTAATGTTCGAATAGAGGTCGACGAGAATGGGTTTTTTCTGGCTCAGTCTGGCCCGAATAGGTATTATATAAGGATTTTAAAGTTGAAACACCTATAACCAAATTATTGACGAATAATATTTTAGACATGATATCATTTGCGTTTTAAAAAATATTAATTACTAGTTAACTTAATGTCATTTAAAATAGTAAAAAATGATGTTCTTTGTACATAGAACATTGAACAATATAATATTACAGTATCATGAAACACCAATGAGATCGTCTATAAAATAGAACCTTTTATATATTTTATAATAGGTGTATTACCTTTAAAGCCATTTTAAAATGACTTTTTTTTTTGTTTAATAATAATAAACATGTTTATGAACACATGTCTTCATAATATAACAATAAAATGAAAAGAAAGAAATGACGAACGTAAATTTCCTATACTGTCGTCTGTCAGTTGGTCGAACAGAGAAAGTAAATGCAAGTGTTTCTTCCTCTTAAGGGGATTCTATACATCCACTTTTTAAAGAATTCTATATGGCCTACTCTTATTAAGTTTTTTTAAAATATGAAAAACCAACAATTTAAAAATATTTAACTGTACTTTAAAGTAATTTAAAAATACTCGCATGTATAGTACCAATTTTTATTGTTGTATTATCACGATATTTGTTAAAAATCAACTATAATTAAATATGAAAGATGAAAATATTTACTATTTTTTTTTTTTTTTTTTTATATATATATATATATGATAAACAGTGGATTCTAATAATTATATACAGTGATACGTTATGTACAAATACAATATTGTTATGGTGATAGTTTTTTTATCTGTTTGTCAAGTTTGGACGTCTTGAGAAACATGTAGAGGTTTTAGATGGCATCAGGGTCTGGACGAACTGTTTCGTAGAGGCCCGTCGATAGATGATATTTTTCCCGGAATTCCCGAAACTGTCGGCACTCTGTCAGTACATGTTTGATTGTCAGAGCTACGCCACACGAAGGACAGTTTGATGGTTCTCCGTTTACCATGACATAGCCACGGGTCAGTGGAGTGTGTCCAATTGGAATTCGGTCAATAATGATTGCTTGTTTTCTTGATTTTTTCGATGGATCGCCCCATTATAGTATGTTTTATTTGATTTCACGTAATTTATTGATTTGATTTCTCCGGTGTTCTTGCCGAATATTGGTGGCGACGATTTTTTATAATATTCTATTGGTCAAAGTAGTCAGATTTAGTTTAGGAGTTTCTATGGGCACTGCTGCTTTTTTGGCATGTTTGTCGGCTTCTTCATTTCCATGTATTCCACGGTGCCTGCCCTAACCTAGCTGGTATCCAAATAAATTTTATATTTTTGTTGGAGGTTTCTAATTTGTATAGTTTATCAATTAATTTTGTAGAAATATCATTAAGTTTGAAAGTATTTTTAATGCTGTGTATGTGTATGCTTAGTGAGTCGGAGAGAATATAATAATTTTGATCGGATAAGTTTTTTATGTATTTGAGAACAGTGATAATTGCTATAGCTTCGGCGGTGTATATTGAACGTTGGTCGGATAGGTTATAAGTGATTGGACAATTGTTAAGAACGATTAAAATACCAACTCCTGGGTCACATTTGGATACATCTGTGTATATATATATATATATATATATATTGTCCATGTAAATTACTTATTAATTCCCGAAAATGGTTTAATTAAATTTCTGGAGCTGTTGAATTTTTTTTTTAATATGGATAGTTCATTGATTACGTTTGTTTTGTTGGTCCATGGGGGTCTTTGAATACCAGCTAGAGTATTTAATAATATTTGAAAAATTTAATTGGAACTTATTGACGATTAATATTTTACATTATATTATTTTATATATAGTATACATTTTAATTCCACAATTATATAGAGAAAATGTGTAATATTATATATATATAACACACAGGGCCGTCTGGAAGAATGATTTTTGTTTTTGTTTTTTTTTTTTTGGGAGTAGGTGAAAATGTGAAAAAAAATAATATAATACTTATCTTCAACTTCAAAACATAAAATAAGCAAAGAAAAAAAATAAAGTAATCCATTTTTTCCCCATTTTGCCGATTAAAATTCTAATAATTTATAGTTTACTGATTTAAAATTCCAAAAAATAATTCATATCTGCATAATTTCTCGACGAAATTCCGAAATGCTTCATTCAAAACGTGAATAAAAGCAAAAAAATAAAATAAAAATTTACTATTTGCCGACTAAACTTAATTTTACCGACTGCTTTCCGAAGTTTGTGTGGGGGGGGGGTGAGACACCCCCTAACCATCTCTTTGGGATGGCCCTGATAACACACACACAAACAAAAAAAAAAATGGTACTGACACATAAATATTTTTAAATTAGTTTTAAAATATAATTAAATATTTTTAAATTGTTAGATTTTAACTTTTTTTAAATTTTATAAAAATTGCCTATACAATACCCCTTTAAAAACATGGTGTTTAGAGCATCCTCTTAAACAACTGGGGTTTAAATTACCTTCTTTACAAAATACCAACTAGAAAATAATATCTTATAAGAAATCTATCTGAATCAAAAAATTCCTACTTAAATCCTTCAACAAGACAGTCATGAATGTAAATTCATTAAAATTAATTTGTTATATACATGTTTATGGAAAGTGATCAACATTTTTTAAATATTTTATATCATTATTATTATACTAATTTAAATTTTTAAAGTTTATTTCTCATGAGAAAACTTTATAAACTTCGTTTATAGTCTTTGAATTATTATAATATAAAAAAACGTTATCGAAAGATCCTATTTCTCCCCAATCGATCATATTTATATGAAATAATTCGTTTATCTAATGCTATATAAATAATTCTTTAATCTTTCTCACTTAATTTATTACGTAATTACGTAACCCATTTATCATACTAATTACTTTTTCGAATCTTATTTGTCACTGAAAAATATATTTCTTTCCATTTTATATTAGAACATTTTACTTTACTTTACTTTTAGAATTAATATTTACCATGGTTATTACACTTCACACTCAAGCACAGTAAATACGAGTATTCTCATCTTTCATATTTTTATTCATCATAATTCTGTGATTACACCGAGAAAATTTATAGTTATAGATCATGAACGTGTTTTTTAACAATGTTCGTGATAAACAACAATAAAAAATGGTATTGACACATGACTATTTTTAAAATATTTTTAAATGGTTGAATTTTTATTTTTCTTAAAATTTCATACAAATTGCCTAAACAAAAACCCTTAAAAATTGGGTGTGTAATGTTCTCTTAAGAGGATTAAATGCGCCGATAGGTGTATCTCTCTATATAATACCCGTAATATAGCAATTTAGATGTTTTCTATTTCTAACATATCGATCGACCTAGTGATGTTTAAAGTATTCTGAAAACTGATCTGAATTCACCGTGGAGTGTACTTTAGATCGATATTTATCTCTTCTTTCAAATTAAGGTAAAACATGTGGATATATTATAAAAACTTACATATTAAATGTTTATGGAAAAAATTTTAAAAGTGGGAAATTTTTTCTAAATAAGATTCCACGATAAATTAGGATTAATTTTCAGAATACCTGTACTTATCGCGTTTTTAGATCGATCGTTACGTTGAAAATAGAAAACAGAAAACATATAAATTACTATGTAATTCTGATTTACTAGTTAACACACACCTTTCAATAAACACCTATATTAATACATATTATTATTATTTACATTAGTTACAAATGTAAGTATTATATTATAATGTAATAAATTATAAATACTTAATAAAAAAATATAACATGTTTATCTTCATTTTTTATATTTTTTTATGATATAAAACTGGACTGCATAAATTGCATTACAAAATTGAATTACACTTATAATTTTTAAATTAATTATAGATATATTTTTCAAATGTAATTAGAATCTAATTAGTAACTAATATTTTAATACTTAAATAAGTATAGTTACTTATATAAGTAACTTAAATAATGTAACTAAAATATTAAATACTATTCAAGAAACGTCGTAAGTATTTTCTTAACGAAGACCATAAATACGTTTCCTAATATTAAACATGAGTGAGGGTTAGATCATAAGCGAAAATTGATTCAGATTGTTGTGTGGCTAAGTTCCAATTATTTATACACATTGCCATATTATTCGTAAAAAAATTATTAATAAATTCAAATTGGTGGGATGGGGCTAATGTTAACTTTAAATTGATAAATATACTTGTGACCTACTTTTAACTTGTATGTAATATTAATATATATTATTTTAAACTTTTTTAGTTTATTTTTGTACCCTAACGATACTATTTTGTGTTTGAGTATAAATATAGATAACAGTCTGCACTTCAATATTATATTTCTTGAATGTTTTATTTTATATTATTATTTACATGGCAATAATATCACATTTTTAGGTACTTAAACTATTTATTTATTGTAAGATAGGTTACCTATATTAAACCTAACATAATGTATAACAATTAAAAGATATAAATTCGAGAAAAAAGTGGTGAGAATTAATTAAACCAAAGCGGTTAGTGAATACTTTCTGATTAGGCAACCACTATACCGGTACCATACAAATATTGGTAACTAAAACACTTTTCTTCAATAACTAAGCATTTTTCATAATTTAGAGTTGTTAAATACTAATTTTGACAAACCGGAACAAACACAAAGGCAATGTTATGAACCGGAACGCCGTTTCTGTGTGTTCCGGTCCATTTCGAGGACTGATTTTTAGACCATAAAAGTGAATATAAGTTTATAAATACATATACTTAATAAATACGAATACTAATAACTTATTAATAAACAAATATATTAATGTACATAAATAATAAGCGCCGGATCAATAATAGCCGGCGGAATTGTATCGAGTTTTAATGAACAGTAGCTGGCGGAATCAAAAAATAGTTTTTTTTTTGAAAACCTGAAGTTTTGGTGGAGTCAATAAATCTTTCCCCACCCCTAAGTACCTACTTTAACTTCCGTACACTTGTCGCCACGTCACAGTTGCGATATAGGCCCGGTTGTTTAATATATAATAACAAGTAATTGTATAGCTTATTTTGAAATAGGTACAATGAGTGTTACTCGTACATAATAATATTAAAACATATTATAATAATATACAATATGCCAGATCTTTGTATAGCTCGTTTTTGTATTATTCTTTAATAATTATTAATGCAGGTGGTATATTATTTTAATAAAAAAATGATTATATCATACAAAATAAAATTATAATCAATTATTTTTTGACCATGAATTGATTGATTCGTATATAATTAACCAATAAAACGTTCTATCATTAAATATTGGTCAACTCGTTTATTCTTTTACAATAGTTACTAGACATAATAAAATAATTTTTTAGGGACAAGTAAATTTTTAACCCAAAGACGTAAAAAACAACTTTAACTGTTACAACTTTAATATGTCTATATTATTATAATAATATAAAATAAATTTATTTTATTTTATTGCTTCATAATTTATTTTAATGAAGTTTCGATGATTTCCTTAAGAATAACCCCTTAATTATATATAATTAGGGCTCGGATGTAGATGACTTCAATTTTTTTTTTTTACCTAATGTATTAGGTTATGCTTTTCTAGCTAAAAATGTGATTCAATAACACAGGCATTTAAATAACTAATTTTTATTTTGCATTTTATTGACATTTTAAGGTCATTTTTTACAATTCTAAATTTTTTTTTTATTATATTACTTAATATATATTGTTTCGCTTGCAATTTAACATATTTGCATACATTTTAGTTTTAAAAATTTACATTAGACTGTAAAAAGTTTGAGATAAACTGCAAATAATAAATATTAAATTTATTGTATAAAAGTAATACATATATATAATACAATATGTAATTTAAGTAATTTGAATCATTTAAAGGTATTGTATTTTTAGATTATAAGGGATTTATATATAAGGATAAAAGGATTTTAAGGGAATTTTTTATATTTTCTGGCTAATAAATACCTTTCTTTAGGGTACCTAAATCCGGGCCTTAAATATATAAGTTATAATAAATTATGTACATACATTATACTTGTATGAAAATATTTATTATTGAATTATTTGTTTATTTAAAGCAAAACATATTTAGATAAGTACTTACTTATGTCTTATATTGTATATTTTATTTTGTGAAATTGTATAATAATTTTTTCAGTTTATATAATTATACAATCATAAACTCGAAATTTATACTTCATAGACTTTATAAACATTATAGAAATTACAATTATATACATATCGTGCCTATGTTATATATAATAATGGTGTGGTAATCAATCATGTTTCATCTTTTACGTGTAATATTATTACAAGATGAGGGAATTATAGGTAACCTCAACTTAATAAAATTATAAGACAATTTTTTTTTAATTCTGAGATAACGTTTAATACCGTATTGCAATAACCATGGTCTGCTACCAATGATTGTCTTACATCTTTGTTACGCTGAATAATTTTATAACATTTATAACCTTATTATGACTTACGGTTTTTTCTATTTATATATTATTTATTTATAATATTTAGTAATTTTTCTTATATATATGTTGTATTTTTATAATATCTATTTATATTTATGTATATCAATGGTTCTGAATCTCAACAGTCGACACACGTATGAGTACACAACGTTTTCTTTTGAGCGTTGAGTGATTTTATTTTTACTATTGAGCCGTCTTAAGGCGACGTAATACCTAACTGAGTTATCTTTGTCTGACACACGCACAACCTAGTAAAATTTGTATTTCCAATTTCGTGAACAATTGGTTGATTTTAGGATAATATAGAAAACCTATTATCATTTATTCATTAATGAAGAGAACATAACCTATGATAAGTATAAATTATATTATCAACAAATTACATTTTAAGCAAAATATTCATAATTTAATTATTACATTATTCATACACGTGTTAAATACTTAAATTATATTTTTCGAAAAAATAATTCCAACATGGCATAGATTATGTGTTCCTTATTAATTATGATAATAGGTCATTATACCAAAATATCAACAATTGTTCACAAAATTGAAAATACAAACCCGATTTTATTATGTTGCACATGTGTCACACAAAGACAACTGAATCAGGTACTACGTCCCCTTAAGGTGGCATTGGAAAACGCAGATGGCTATAATTAATAATAATAATATTATTATGTCGATTAATTGTCGACTATAAATAATGGTTGTTTTCGGAAGAAAACTGATTTTTTTTTTTATTTTGGTTAATATGGAACTTTATTTTGACGATATTTATATATAGTTGATAATAATTATTGTTGTGATAATGAAATTTACAGAATATACGAGTAGGTTACCATTAATTATTAAAATTAAATTTAAAAAATGTATGCTGATTGAAGTAAATATCAATAAAATAAAATATTTTGGAGATAGATGGAAAGCAAATTACTCTTTTATGCTACCCCAAGATCCACAACTTGTTTCGATATAGTTTACAGAGTCTCCTTCTAAATAACCGCAATGTCTGCATCACATTACACGTTAGCGGTATTTAAAAATATTTATCATTAAAGCTAAATTTAAAAAATATATATATCTAAATATATTAATCGTTATTGTAACAAGAATTCTGGTCCAAAGTTGGAATTATTTGCGATCGAAAAAACCTAAAACTTAAAATTAATCTTTAATTTTTAGATATTTTAATGGAACAAATTTGATCGTACAACAATGACCAAAGACTAAAGTTCTACTCAACAAAAGATAAAAATATAAAATTGTGTAGCATCACCGATTAATAGTCAACTATAAATTTTTTTTTAAATGAACTTGTGTTTATAATTAATATTTTAAATAAAAACTTGGACTCTTTGTAAGTATTAATTTTCTGTCCCTGCCATTCCAACAAAATTTATAAGAAAAAATTATGATACTTTGAGTGTGAATCGTGGCCTTAGTTGAAATTTAATTTGTAATTATTTACATTTAAAATTTAAAAAATATGGACTCATTGTTGATTTGTCCAATTTTAGATTCGAGTTATCATTTAAACATTTAACATCTTTAATATTGATTGTTCAAATATGTTTTTGAATACTTTTTCGCATTTTAACTTTTTTTTTTTAGAGAATAATAACAGACTATAAAACCCAAACATAAATCTGGATTACTATTTCAACACAGACCTGGGACTTTGATAATACTTGAGCAATATTGGACTAGAATCGACGGGAATATACAATGACAAATCATTCGTTCTATATGTAAACTGGAACTGCACATGAATACACCCTCACTGCACCATACATAGAATTAACAACGCGGTTATATTATGCATGCACCCAACAATGTACTGCATATACTGCAATCTCGTACACATTAATTATAGCATTGCAATTTGGAAATAATTTAAATACTTGTATATTATATTAGATATACATTCTAAACTTTATTGGACGATAAATATGACAAATCAAACCCTTATTATTATTAGAAATTGTATTAATTGTATTTTGTCAAAAATTAGGTCATGATAAAAGTCGGGAATCATAATGGTTTTATCCGATTTAATTCCGGTACAGTTAGATAAAATAATTGATTTTGGGTTTCAGCTCCGGTTCCGGTTAATTATTTTTTCTTCAATACCATCTATACTATACTGGTACCACGGAATACACGTTTTATCCATTCTGTCTGAACTATGATGTGAATATTATTTATATGGATTTACCCGTCGTTTGGCTTAGATATTGATGTAAAATATTTTTCTGCTTTTTCCAAGAACACACAATATACCAATAGATTGTAACAATACAAGTATGGCGTATATTATATTATAATGTAATAATCGGGGAATTTTCCAAGCTTCTCTAAACCTGGTTAAATATAAATATAAACAAATGTCCATAAAATATTTGTTTTATCATTCGAAATTAAGCCTTAAATAACCATCAATATTTTTATTTAATTTGAGTGTATTTAGGTTCTGGTCCAGGTTCTCCCAGAAACTACTTCAGAAACTACAGAAGATTACTTCCAGAAACCAGTAGGTCCGGTTTCAGATTCAGCTTGCTGCTCATAACCAGTGTTGAAATTTCTCTGGATAAACTTATCTGTATGAATTATCTGTAGCACTATCTATGATAAATAATTGTATTATCTAGATAAATAATTTACCTAAATTATTTTTATATAATATATTTTTTTAAATCAAATATAACTGAATAACATCATTAACATCATTAATAATTATGTATAGTACACTGAAGCACCGCTCAGGATCGTTTTTCTTCGAATGCAATAATTTATCATTGCTTAATGGTTTAAAATTCAATACATCCACCAAAAGTATATTATCCAATAAGCGAAATATAAATATGTATAAATAATAAATATGGAAACTCAACGAGCGAAGTGCACTTTTTTTTAAATTATATTATTTATTAATATTAATTATTATAATGTAGGTAAATATACAGCTGTAATAAAAATTGTTCAAAACATTCCATTTTATATTTCTTAGTTAATAGGTAACTACATTTTTACGTTATATTTAGAAATGTATAAATAAAATAATAATATTATTATAAAACTTTAAATGGTATTTTTTAATAATTCGATCATAAATTAATGATATTTATACAGGTTTTCTTCAAAAATTGTTATGATAACAGCTTATTGTTCTATGTTCTGCTTATTCCTAATAATTACTGTATCATTATGAATTGATAGTCTAAAATTATCTTATCTAAAATTCCAATGTAAGTTTTAATATTGTAATAATTAATATATTTCATTTTTCATACAAATTTAAAACTTTAATGCAATATACTAAAATATTATATAATGGAATGAACTGTCAAAACGTTCAATGTTTAAATAATTTTTCAGAAACCTATCTCTTCCCACCCAAATTTTTTAATTTTGATTTTAACGTGCTATTTGGCTAATATATACGAAATTCTGGTATAACGTATAATTATAGAGACTGTAATCGCGTTACCGAAAAAGTTATTTTCTCACTTCCATATCAGCTACAAGGTGAAAAAACTTACTTGACATCGTTAACACCGCGTTTAATACGAGATGGGACATTATCGTTGGTTTTTATACGTTTTCCGAACGTTTACTTATGTCGTCTTCTATAAAGAAGAGATCTTTCGTTCCTCCCTCCACATTCTTTATACGGGAAAAATTAGCAAACCATAAAACTAAACGACCACTGACGCAGCAGGGTGCAGCGCCAAGGCCACACGTTAATTGCTCGTTCGGCCAATAAAAAATATCATCCCCGAGATTACTTTTATTATTGTTTTAAAAATTTTCGACGAGTTTTAAGACTTCCGACAATGCTGCCACAGATGGCCTGTATCGTTGAATATTAAAACGGGATTTGTGTTCGGAAATGCACCTGATCCCACCGACGATGACGACGATACCCCTAGGAGAAAATCACGATTATAACACACAGTTTTAGGAAATACTTCGGGGCCGGAATTTATATTTATTTTTACGGTAACGGTATGTATGTCGTAACGCGGGAACAGATTTTAAAGCGGTCGTTAAATCGAATAGTCTTATTCTCCCGTAGTGTGCTCTCGTTCTCCCTCTCTCACTCCCTCTCTCTTTAGGCCAAAATAGTGCGCTAAAAAAAAAAAAAAAAAAAAAAAATAATAATAATATATGCGAATCGCATTCTTCAGGCTTCACAGATCCATTAAAATAATCCTTTATTACATTATGTTCGTATACTAGTTGATATAATTTATCGACAGATTAAACATTTTAATCCCTTTTGTTGCTCCGCCAATAGCACATACATTATTAGATGGGTTGCGAATAGCGTTGTTCTACGTGACCGATAACCGTCATCCGTCAAGGTACCATTTTCTCTCATTTAAATAGTGAATTTCTCCACATAATATAATATTCTGAGTGCGCTGAAGTTCGAGAGCAACATCGAGCACGATCCATAAGTTGTTGATCATACTTGAATCATACTCGATGGAAATATTCAACGAATGGTTAGGCGCAAAACTGTACAATGTCTAAACTGATCACGAACATTTGTTAGGGAACAAATTTTGTTCGTGTTAGAGTGTAGTTGCGAGCAAAATGAGAACTTACTTAAAACAAAAAAAAAAACGTTAGCGTCAAAACTTGTTGAATTATGCATTTGTAAATTCCAGGTATACGGACGAAATAAAGCTCTAAAATTGAATAATAGATTTCCAATGGAATCAGACACAACTGATGTTTATTTTTGCCTATTCTTCATAATATTCTAAATACCTACAACGAAAATTATTTCATATATCAGGCAGAGATAATTCTTATAAATTTTAGACAGACTATTAGTACTTTGTACATATATACGTAGTATGTATCTATAAAGGGGCTTAAACTAAAATATACTTTGAACCACTCGAAACCTAATAAGGTGGAAATATATAAAATTAAATTATAATATAATTTAAATAAAAATAAATTCTGAATCTATGATAAACATGTAATATTTAGGGCTGGGATTTTTATGTAATATCATTTTTTTCTGGTGTATTAAAACGTAGCTCCGTAAGTGGAAAATATATTTTAGATTATGCTGATTATTTTAATGTAATTTTGATTTTACATTTTATGACAAATTAAAATTTTTAGGACATTTTTCAATGTTTTTCAACATTTTAATTTTTTAAAAAAATCATAATTTTTAATTGTCTTCTATTGGTTATCTTATCAATTATTATCTTCTTCTTCATATCCTTCGCCTTCTCTCCCAACTATTTGGGTCGGCCACCCTGGTCCTACACTTCCACTTAACTTTATCTCCCGCATCTTCTTCACTTACTCCCACCTTCCTCATATCACTCGCCATCACATCCCCCCATCTCTTTTTCGGTCTCCCCCTCTTACCAACAACATGCAATTCCCTTACTAATCTTACTGCCTCAGTCTCTTCCCTCCTTAATACATGCCCGAGCCATCTTAATCTATTCTCTCTCATTTTGTCTACTATCGAAGCTACCCCTATACTACCTCTGATATACTCATT
>JAIPRL010003138.1:0-50113 GCA_025469235.1 Pemphigus obesinymphae | reverse complement strand
GTCAATTTCATTTTCCTCTTTTTCAGTATCATCTTCTTCAAATAAGCTACGAACAATTTCATTTTTTTTTCTCGTCCGGTTAATTGGACGTCCGGATGATTGGCGTTCGGATAATCGGAGTTCTACTGTACTTATAAAAGTATTCAAATACTTTTAGAATATATATTTTTAATTTTACTCAGTATTGGAATGGTTTGCCGGTTTGATAATTAATGTTTAATGGTTCGATATTTTACTACGTCTATATAAAAATGAATGTGTGTATATAATATGCTGGTTCCATTATAACTCTGGAACATCTGGTGTAATTACAACCAAATTTGGTGCAAATGGAAAAAAATATAGTGAGATAATACCTATAATGATGGGATGCGAAGGAATGACGTGTAAAAATAATAAAAAATGACAATATACATGGGAAATTTTATGAGCAACAATGGTTAATGAGTAATATCAATCGGCAATAATTAATACAATAATTAATTAAACAATAAAACTGTTGAATAAATTAGCCATATAGGTATATAAATATTATTAAATGGTATAATATATAGTATAGGTATGTACAATATTTTATTACAATACAAGTTTCGAGTAGGTACCTACATTATATTAAGTATATTCCAAATTATAGCCGCACAGGTGAATATTCAAAATCGATACATGCCGCAAACAATGTGTTAAAATGTTGTTTTGTTAAAAAAATTCGAAACTACTTTCCCAGTTCAGAAAAAATAATTTTTTTACTGAACGAAAAATACGAAAAAAAGTATTCAGAATACTTATTTGAATATTTTTTACGAAAAGTATTTAAAATAGTATTCGAATACAAAAAAGTATTCAAATACTTTACAAGACTGCTATTATGTCGGTAAACCAGCATATTTTCTGTCATTTGAAATAGATCCGGCCTATAGGTTTCTATTCAAAATCGAAATAAGTGTGAACCCTAAGGCTTAAAAATACCCAAAATCGAACCTCTAAATAAGTGTACAACTCGAAAAATGTATAAATCAGTATTTTATAATATTCATGACGTGAGTAATGGTAATCGTAGTTAAAACTAATCTACCATTATCCGGGGTTAAGCAAAACCATAGAAATGAAAAATCCGTTTTCAAACTACAACACCAAACTCAGAGCTCTTTGCGACTATTATCGCCATATTACGTGTATATAAATGTGACAAATCGGTATCAACATCAAGTACAAAATGTACTTGCGCAGTCCATCAGTATACCTATAGTATATATTATTTAAAAAAATAAAATAAAAATTCGGAATACAGTATTATAATTTAATTTTCTTCGCCTTCTCTCAACGCTTTTGCCTATTTGAAATTTGGAAAATATTCGGAATATCGTCTGACTAACTAACTGATGGACGGTATCAATGCGAATGATTAAAATCTAAAGAGCATCTGCGCCACTTGGACAACGCACAAGCCGATCGACCGTCACCGGGCCAGACGTATATAGCGGTAATGAATCTGACGAGCGGATGTGCAAATTGTTTCCATCGGTAGTGATTTAAGTGCGGGATTTACCCGTACATGCACGTATGAATCGAAATTAATTTGCAATTGAAAACAAGTGAGTTTTTACATTTTTTTTTTTTTCCCCGTCTACGTGTATATTGTTGTTATACATTATCATAATTTATCGTAATATAGGTACCTAGTGTTACATAAGCGTGGCGCCCAAACGACCTTGTCGTGGAAATAAAATTATTATTATTATTGTCTATACCTACTATAGACTGCTATACATTAAAATATTGTTACCACTTACTACCGCAAAACGCATTATTATATGGTATACGTCCGTAAACACACCGAAATTACAATAATGACCGTCGAATTACGTTTGAATCGCGATACAACAACGTTTCGTTTTCTTTAGCGAGTAAATACGTAGGTATATAATATGATTAGGGGGAAAACAAAGTTAATTCGAATACTTGTGTAGGTTGCGAACACAGACTGTTCCCCGACGTTTTATCCGATAAACAAGACGTGTCTTATAAACGATTTTACAACAATAATAATAGAATAATATGCACATTCAACACGATGACGCGTTAGGATATATCCACCGTACTCACGTGTTGTAAAAAAAATACGTTTAAAATGTATTCTCCAGTATAATTAAGAAAAATTAAGAAAATTAAAATTAAGAACGTCAGGATTATTCCTGATTACCCAAGTGGTTCAATATCGTATGTATTAGCTATGTAGCTATTTTCGATGAACCAAATCCATTATATTGTTATACACATATACGCATTATGTCCTATACGATAAATGTTTGAATTACCTACTGATGAGCTACCATCGGTCAAAAATCATAAATACACCATCATTTATTGATTTCTAAACGATTTGGAAGGTTTTATTTTTAAAGAAATCGAACAAGTTCGAGTTCAAGTTTATTTACTTTAAAATCAATGAAAAATTGGATTCTGAAAAACTGTTATCGCCATTATTAGCCATTAAGTGTGGCTTTTATATTTGTTTAAAACCATATGTAGGAGCCTTGTTAATGAAACATTTTAATATTTGATTGAACCTTGACGTTGGAATTCATGACCAAATATGTTCATGACAAAATCTTTTTTTATAATTAGGATATTAAATGCAGATTAATCTATTTTGTAACGGCTATATCCAAAATAAGTTAGGAAAAGACCATTCGAGCATATGGTAATTTCCGGTCCGAATGTTTTAGTTAATTTATTTAATAATAATAATAATAATAATAATAATAATAATGCAATAAATCCATAACGGTCGTCAGGTATTTAATTCGACAACAAGTTTTCGATTAGGTTAAAAGGTAAATTCTATAAGACAGTGGTATGGCCTTCAATGATGTATACGAATCGGAATACAGTAGATAGAAAGATAGAACAGAAAACGAGTGTAGCAGACATGAGAATGTTATGGTGGACGAGTAAAGTGACTAGGTTCCTTGCACCATCCGTAGTTATGGCACCGAGGAAAGACTTCAATAGTATACAACATGAGAGCGAATAGTTTGAGATAGTGAGATGACTAGGGCATTTTCTAAAGAGAAAAGAATATGCAGTGAAATTAGTACAGGGAAAATATGGAAGATGAAACCGAAAAGGAGGTGGAGAGGATGTAATAGAGAGCGATATGTGGTGGAAGAAGATACCCCAAATAGTTGAGAAAGAAGACGATGAAGAAAAAGACAATAATTTCATAACAATTTGTATCTTATCAATAATTTTAGGTTTCTAAACATAATTTTAAACACTTTATATCCTCGTCGTAGTACTAGTACATGTGGTTACGAGTGTGTTTCATTACCAGAGAATAGATATTATTAGTTTTATAATATTTGTATCACATAGTTACGAGGAACATTATTGATTTTGTTTCTAGAGATATAAATATTATTCGTTTTGTTTTATATTTTTTAGATTATTTTTAATCCGTTTAGAAATCGGAAATTACGCACGCTCGCAGAGTGGGCTTTCCTAACTTGTTTTTATTTATAACGTTTTACACGCGGGAGTCAAATAGTAAAATAAAATCTCAATATAGTATAACATGAATAATTATTACATTATACATTTTAAATTAAAATTTATGATAACGTATAAAAATCGTAAATATTGATATAAGTAATCACGGCAATGAAAAGGAAGAACCAACGGCGGACGGATGTTAGGAAAAACACATTCGTCGAATGTGTTAGATTTTCCAACTTTATTATTGTTGAAAAAATAATTCTCGGCGGAAGTATTACTGTCAGTTATAATATTTATAATATATTCAAACATTAAATATGTGTTTTCCGTAAAAGTCAAACCTATTCCTGATTTAATGTGATATTATTAATCATGTATATTATAAATAATATTTATTTACAATAGCTAGGTGTATTATATGTAATTATTACTATAATGATTATACTGAGTATTAAAACATCAGGATTTTTCTAATGAAATGAAAACTAAGAGTAAGAATATACTAAAATTTAAAGTGAAAATGTATGATATTTATGAACCAAAAACTGAAAATTAAATTTTTTTTTAATTCCATCAAGCAGATCAGTTGATGTGTTATCCTATCTGGCTGTATTTTGTTTTACACCCGAAGGGTTACTGATTTAGTTGTAGGCTCGACTCTTAAGGTATTCTCATGAGAATAAATCATAGACGGAAAAATCTGGAGAACTCGGAAGCAATAAAATATCATACTTTCTGTATGATGTAATGTATGATAAATTGTATAGTTTACGAGTAATAACTTAGACTGTTCAGCGACCAGATGATCTCAAAAACTATCTAGTGACATAAAAATGATATCAAAAATTGTGTTTTTCATTACCAATTCACATTTTTAGGAGTTACTTGAATAAATAACAACCCATACTTAACACATTTACGGGATTTTACTATAAAGGACGTGTCTATTGGGCCTGGACCCTCCCCCTCTCCGATTTCTTTTGTAGTATAATTTTAAACACTTTAAAAAAATATATGTATATATATATGTATTAATTTTTGTAGATATCTTCAAAATGGACTACTTAAAAAAAAGTTTGCTACATGCCTGCTTACTACTGTATGGTTTTCGTTTGTTTAAGAATACCACAAAGACGAGTTCTTCGAACGCACAGCGCAGTGGCATATTTAGGATTTTGTTGCCCTAAGAAATACATGTATATTTTTACATATTTAGTCGTTAAGTGAAAAAAATAAAATAAAAAAGGATTCACTCAGAAATCGCTTGCGAAACAGTTAATAAGCGAAATTAGAAAATAAAAGGTACTTATCGTATTTTAAAATTTTCCGACTTTTAAAAACGAGCTGACCGGGACAATATCATCCCTAATCTCTAACATCCTAATTCTATATATACGACTATTAACTAACCTATATGTAAAAATCTGAAAGCTCTACATACATACATACATACATATATATATATATATATATATATATATATATATACTGACGGAAAACGATGAAAATTTTCAGGACGCTCTTGAAAATGTGTGTACACTGTACACACTATGAAAGACATAATTCAAGTGATATTATCTTTAAATCCGTTTAAATCTATATTATTTGTATATTGATTCAGGTTGCTAATTGATTTAAAATACGATAATGGTGGACCTAGAATAGGTACGTGACTTATCCGGTCGTCTTACATTATCGACCTTCTCGTGATATTACACCGAATACACGAAAACAAGGCTATAAACCTGGTTGTTATATAATAACGATTAGATAGAATATTTATATTATTTTCGTGTTTATAGTAATATCACATTGATTAGATTGTCGTTCTCATAATGTTTACAAAATCCTATCTCAAACCAATACCTATCATCAAAAAGAGGATTTTGGTACAGATGTACGTAAGACTTATGGTACTTGAGAGATTGTGGTTAATATTGGATTAAAATTAAATTATCGAACTCAATACTATATAATCAATATTTACAGATATAACGCTGTAAATAACTGCCAAAAACTCAAACGGCGGTATGCCTGTATGTACTTGCATTTTTTTTTTTTTTTTTATCAAAAATATCTCATTAATTATTTATTTTTATTATTTTTAGAGTTATAAACGTTATGGCGATATTTAAATGGCATACTATATACATACTAATATATTTGTCATTTAGATGAAAAGTAAAAACGTGTTCATAATTATTAAAGTATAATATATCTATTACTATACCTACTGATTTCATGCCGTGATCAAATCATTATAATTCAGCGAGTGCATTGTGTCAAAGACCTTGGAACCTATCTTCTCCTCTCTCTTTGAATTTTAAACAACAGTGTGTAGAAGTAGAGCTTTAAAAGCTTTGGGTTTCATTAAGTGGAATACAAAGCCTTTTATCTCTTCGCATTGTCTTCACACCCTTTAATTTTCCTTAACTCGCTCATCTATTCTAGAATATGATGCGGTAATTTGGCATACCTACTTGGCCAAGCTCGTCCAAAATAGATACTTGTCCTACACTGCATAGATAATTTTATAGATACATAAGATACAGCATCCTTCTCACAACTTTTTTCTCATTCTCAACACCCTAAAAAAAACCTTTACTTTCCTCCTGACGTCTTGACGCAGATCCTTCTTTCATCTTCCGTAAGGCTCATTAGATGTACCTGACCTTCTTTCCAATGTTTTATTTCGTATTCTATCTTCTCCTACTAGAAATCACCAATTGTTTCATGTTTCCACTCATTTCACTTTCCACGGACATAATCATCCTCCATAGTATTTTACGTAACTTAAATAATTCTAACTTCCATCTATAATTTAATCTAAAGGCTTTATCAATACCGAATCTACGACAAAAGAGCGCGAGAAATTTGAGAGCAAAGAAAATTGAAAAAATGAATGCAATAAATTTCTTTTAAAAAGTTGTAATAAGTATTTTTTTTTAAAAAAACAACCATAAATAAATCAAAAATGTAAAAAATATAATGAATAAATGTTGTATGTAATTTCTTAAAAAACATTTTTGTAGACAATCATGAGTATTTTTTCATTTTCAAACAATGACTGCGTGTAATTGACTGGCTGTGAATTTTCAGTAACCTATATTTGAGTAAAATTCATTTTTAGTGATTTTACTTGTATATAATAATTGAATTTAAAATCGTACAACATTATTACGATTAATAAAAATATAGTAGACACTAGCATTGATCATGTATTATCAATGATACTAGGTATCAAAACCATATCATCACTGTAATATCTGTATATTTGTCTCATTATATATTATTTTATGCGTATATATTATATAAACACTGACTGTCCGGACGTTAACTACTTAAAAAAATAAATAAATTATCCGATGGTTTTAATACAATTTTGAAGTACATTTTTGAATTTAATTTCAGCGACTGGTGAATATTGTATTATTACGAATAACTCGCATCACATTAATAAGTGTATTTAGACGATATCTGCACAATATAATCAGCGTTTTGGTCATATTTTTAAACGCAATATTTATTCATTTATCTAAACGCACACTCTGATGTTTGGCAAGTGTATATTGTCCAAGTTAATGTACACTAAAGGCTAATTATTATTATTATTTAAATTTAAATCTGTAATAAAACAATAATTATAAACCAATCAACGCAACGATCGAGAATACTCGACATCGTGCACTTCTACGCGACGGTCGTGACGTATCGGGAAATGTATTTACTGTATGGTTATCGACGCGAAATGAACTATCCCATAATTATAGACATGATGAAACCCACGGAGGAACGTCTTCACGTATAAGATGAATCATCTACACGATTGGCTCTCCCCGTTTTCGAATTTTAACAGGAACTTGTAAAATTCAAAAACATATTAATATTACTGTGATAAACAAATTGATTTGCATACGCGTCATATATTCTTTTCGTTAAATTTTCCTTATCATTTTCCACTTTTTGCTTAGGTAGTTATAGGTTATTGGTTAAGTTAGGTTAGGTTAGGTTAGGCTATAGGTTAGAGGTAATTGGCCCAAATTCACTACTCGTATATATGGAATGTAAAAATGTATCTAATGGTTAGGTATTATCCTAATGAAAAGTTTTATATTGTCGTCCACGAGTAGGCACATATAGCTATTAAATTGAAATTTGTATAAAAACGGATTTTGATCAATGACTATATTAATTGAGAACAGTTTACGGTATTATAGTATACTTTTGCGTTTGATTCACCGAAACCTGCAGTTGTGTTAAAACGTTTTTTCTATAAAAAATTAACTTTAAAATAAAATATATAAAAGTTCACAGGTAATGTTGCTTTGTAAAGTAAATGATTTTCGTAAAATGTGTTAAAAATATCCATTGATTTTCATATGGGGTAAAAATTACCCTACGCGTGTGATCAAAAGTTAATTAATATAATTAATAGTCAATTATGTCAATGAACATAATATATTAGAGTATTATTTTACACATAATAAGGATTAAATAAATAATAAATTATGAAAATAACTCATTCTATAACCATAAACGTAAATTTTACTGTCCATTATTTAGTAAAAACTATAATATAATTAAACTATACAAGTCGTTAATAATTGGTTATTATAGTAAATTAATTTATTATCACATATATTATCATGTATGTTGTTCGTTTTCTTAAAATAACAATTAATAAAAAAAAAAAAAATCGTTAAAACTATTAGTGTATACTGTAGTTATTATAATGGTTCAAAAATAGTAGTCAATAATTATTTCAAGTTATATATAAATAGTTATTAGTTATGGAGGATAATTTAAATTTTAATAGCGTTTCTTACGAGTATATACAAATATTGGTCATTATGATCATATTTCAGTAAATCGTCTACATTAAAACCTATCACCTTATACAAATATTATTTTCTTCCGCATATTAATATAATAATTTTATTTCCATGTTCATTCATCGCAGTTAATCTACACACATTTTTACCTTTAAAATATATAATTATTTCATTAAGTAATTATAATATATTGGAACTAACGTAGAAGAAATAAACTAAAAATAATTATAGTAAATAAACACGATACCTAATTTTAATTGAGTAAATTTGAGTAAAAAGCATTTTTATAATTCGATGGTTTTATGTACTCGATGAAAACGCGCTTGACATTTAAAAAAAAATTGTATTTATATATTTATATTTTTAATCTTTTAAAAAAGTTTGTTTATCACACATCTACAGATCAAGAAAGTCATTTTATTATATGCATGTGTAAAAATGGTCTGTCTTTTGATGATTCCGGAAATGAATACACATTTTCGTAGTAGGTACCTATAGATATATATTATCATGTGGCAAGAGCGGGAAGTAACCTGTATTTCGGTCGTGGGTAGACAAGGAAAGGCTGTATTTTGCAAATGACTGAATGTGCAAGTCAATGAAAAAAAAATAAACTAACCCGAAACTCAAAAGCCTTCAGTAAGTAATAGGTATTAGCCAACAAACTATAATTTTAATCCTTTGAGTTTAAAATTTCAAAATTGCATTATAAAAATGTATAAATACCGATTATTATTAATTTGAAGGATTTCATAACATCATCTACGTTTTCAAATTAAAATAAATATAACAATTAATACGTATTATGTTACTTGAATTTAGATTGAATCATGTAGTATAATTAATTCGCGAGAATTGTTCGCTCTCCATTAACGTGACTATAGGTATATGGTTAACTATAACAATTATTTGTACAAAAATTTAATACAATGGGAATTTTAATTAGTTTAGTTGTAATAATTGCAAAAATAATTAACTAGTCGGGTAAAAATTTAAAAAAATTATCGAAAAATTATTAAAAAAAAAAAAAAAAAATTTTAACTAATTAGGTGTACCTCGCTATTATTATACATATTATATTTATTAAACATCTGTATTGAAAAGAAAACTATAATAAATAGATATACGCAAATTATATTGTGATTTAGAAAAGATAAAGTAGGAAACTTCGAAATCAAATACAATACTTCTGAAAAATGTACGGTTGGCAACCCTGGTCATATACCTCTGTTTTCATAGCATCATCCTTTTTCGGTTTTTCCCACTCTCAACTGTTTTCACTGTTTCCGCGGCGTCCAGAGCAGCCATGAAAAACCCAATTAATGACGCAGATATCACTTTTTATCAAACAAAATCTATCTAGACGCATAATATATTATCATAAAATTATCTGATTTGAACGGTGAAAAAAGTGTTCGGCGACGGAAAAATGTCACGTTCATCCAACACTTCTATACTGGTATCGAAAATTGAACTTTCGGCGCTGGCGTGACAAAAACGAAAAAATTGTATATTCTCCGCGAAAAACCAATTATGTTGGGCATAAAATTATTTATGTGATTGCGTTTTAAGTACCCACAAAATACATTTTAATATGGCGTATTGCCCATGTATACACATCATACAATTTACCTAAGCTAAGTGAATGAGATAATATTATCATATATTATGATAAATACGTTATGTCAGTGAAGAGGACGTCGCACAGCTCATTTTTAAGGGGTTCTGTACAGGCAACTTTTTAGATATTTCAAGTAAGATAAAAATCTAACAATTTGAATATATTTTAATATAATTTGAAACAAATTTCAAAATAGCTCAGTGTCAGTACTATTTTTTATTGTGGTGTAATCACGATATTTGTTTAAAAATACGTTTACGAAAAATAAATAAAATGGATTTTTAAAGTGATTTCAAAGTCATAACACCCATTATAAAATTTGTATATGACAATGTTTCAGAGATAATAATCTTATTGGGGTTGTACAATTTTCTAAATATTAAGCTCGTTATATCGAAGGAACAAAATACCATATTTTTCCCCGTATTTAAGACACCGTAACTCTTTTTAAACATAACATTTGCAAAAACGCCGATGACGTTGTCTCCAAAATGTTATTTTCTATCAACTTTATAATCATTTTTTTAACTCTGAAATTATTTTTAAATGCCATTTCATTTGTTTTGCGTAAACATGTTTTTACCGTTGAAAATCAATGCGACGGTCGGTCAACTATTAATATTTCTCTACTTTTTTTTTTTTTTTTTTTTTTATTAATATTATCCATAGATTCGAATTTTTTCAATTCTATGGAAAAGAATCCATGTTATAATTATTTTTACACAATACTAGAAATTATATTATATGATTCGAATAAATGAATTATAATTATCTTTTGTATAATAATTAATATTTTTATGTATTTTATACTTGTATATTTTATTAAACTGTTATTTTTCAAAGTTTACGAAAAAAATAATACCGTATATTGTAAACAATAAAAATATAATATTATTTTTTACGTAGGTACTGAAGTTTAAGAAAAATTTAAAATGTTAAACTCAACGCGTTTGCATTACGCAGTAATAGTATATATTATAGTCGTTAATGTGTGAACTGTATACACTGAAGTACTATAATACGCGTTTGTATAGGTTTTAGTTTAAACGGTACACGAACAAAACAAAAAAAACTAATTTTAGATTTCGCTTAAAAAGTTAAAACACAAGAATAGCTAATAAGTGAATTCGTTCACTGTTGGGAAAGTATGAGTTCGTTACTTAAAAAATAAAATGTAATCCTCAGAACCATTAAGGCGGGATCGTTTTAATTTTGCCAATGGTTTCCTTTTTGGTATTTACCATTTTCGAAAGTTTCAACGTTATTCACACTGTGGTCTGTTCTAGTGAATATTGAATCTCGTTTTTTTTTTTTTTGCTCCGTTATTTTATATTTGTACACGTATAGGTACAATATATATAATGGAGAAAACTACAAAGTGATTTGTTCGAACGTGATGTTTATTCTCAATAAAACATTTGTTCATCGGTTCTGACAATTTTTATATCGTTTAACATAAAACAAATAATAAAAACATTCGTTTTAAAATGAAATCAATGAAGACGACTTACGATGTACGCTCATATAGTATAAATTATATATTGAACACACGATATACACGGAATACTAGAAAATTTAATTTTCCGTGAGTTGAAATTTGAATTATAGTGGAATATAACGTTTATTTCCTAGTAATAGTACTGTTTAAAGTATTCGAAAACCTACATCTTTATAATCTATTGTAATATTTCACTGCAGTTGTACAATGCCGAGACTGGCTGAGACGTGACTATACAAATGTACAATTTACAAACGCCTACTTATACGTATATAAATTATAATTATATCATATTATATCTTCTCCGTCGTGCAAAATGTGTCCGAGTGAAAAAAAATATATATTTTGTAAGAAAAACTGTTACGAGAGTAAAAAAATATCTCATTAAAAATCACGAGTTTTAAATTAAAAATGGGGCTGATAAGTATAAATTTAAGATTTATAAACTTTTATAAGCATATATACCTATAAAATATATTATATTTAATGAAATTTAAATAAATTGGTTCGGGTGAAGTTTT
Organism: Pemphigus obesinymphae; assembly: GCA_025469235.1. NCBI lineage: Eukaryota > Metazoa > Arthropoda > Insecta > Hemiptera > Aphididae > Pemphigus > Pemphigus obesinymphae. Next base: position 38,146 of record JAIPRL010003138.1, on the reverse strand, counting down.
TTTACATCATTTTTTTAAACAAAAATATATATAATATAATATGTAAATAATGCTTGGAAAAACGTATTAACAATTCATTATTTTCCATAACATCCATTATAGTCTATCAGATGGTGTCTGAGGATTTTTTCCATTATCCTATTAAATAGTTTTCCACGAGTTAATCTCACCTATACTGGATATTATTTTTTTACACGAAAATAAAAATCGAGAAATCATTTGGGTAAAAATGAATTATATATTTGAAGTAACTCAATCGTACACTTGATCGTTCTTTCCCATATAAATGTCATATTTAATGTCTATACGAGAATCGTTCATTTTCACTCGGTTATTTTAATGCACGATGATGACAATTTATTTAGTAAAAGTAAAACGAACAAATTCTCTATTTATCAAAATGTACATAAATAATACAAAATTAATATGGTTTTGTCAGTTTTCACATTATCATCGTATGATATTACTATTATTGCGATAAAATCATTTATTTATTTGTGAAGATCAAAGAAATTGTATCTAAAAATTTTTTATAATCAGGCGGGGAGATAACACGTTACCACAGATTATATGAATACAGATAGATCACTCGCGATGTAAACAAAAACCATTACCTCATTTGGTCACTGATAACTACTCTGATAACTCCACAGGAATCGGTATGACCACGATATACATACCACAAATTAAAACTTTATTCCCGCGAGACAGACTCAAATCTTTGTTGTTTTATCATTACTTATTATGAAAACATTAAAAATGATGAATGATTTATACAATAATATTGTATTTTAGCAAAATAACTTATATAGTTGTACGCGTAACTACACTGATAACTGTGGAGCCTATCAGAAGACGGTATTCGTCGTACTATTGTTTTCGAGCCGAGTGATCTATCTGTATTAATATATAATCTGTGATGTTACTATATATAGTCATATTAATAAATAAATGAAAGTACTTAGATTTGACATTTACCTTAATCGGGTTTTTTTTTATAATATGGGTAAAAGGAGCATTAGCCAATGCTAATTTAATTATGTTCAATTATAATAATTATTTTTATTATCTATGGTTTTTATCATTGTTACTCTATGTAATTTTTAACGACAAAATATTATTATGGTTTACAATGTAATTTTCTAGTCTGTATTTAACTATCACACAGTATATAGAGAACTTTCATAAATGACCTATTAAAATGATTAAACGAAACGATTCAAGAATTGGCATCAATTATAACAAGAAAAGAGTTTTATAAAATTGTTTATTATTAATTAATGTTCGTTTATAAATTAATTATTAAATTAAAGTGTATGTATACATATTTGTAACGAATGTATACTAGATAGAAGAAATAATACGATATTAAAAAGGTACATGTTTTTTCGTAATTTTTTATTATTATTATTATTTATTATTAAATTATCACCTTGAACTCTTTATGTTCTTAACATAGAACACGATCATCGTACATCCAAATTTTTTTGAGTTTGGCTAACTCTATATTTTTTTTTCTTTTTGAATTTTTGGTGTCAATTTTGAAAGTTCAATAACAATAATAATAATATAAATAAATTATAGATAATAATATATTCTTGATAATATTGAAATCCTTGGAAATATATTTAATAATCCTGAGAATTTTAAACCATTTTAATAATAATTGTAAGTATACCTATAGTATGTTTACAGTTGTTCCAAAAGACGTTTATGCACTTCCAGACTTCTAGTGCTTTTCAGACCATTCAAGTAGGTATATTATTTAATGATAAGTCCACATCGTGTTTATAAGTTGGAATACAATATTGGTGACATAAATTCGTATATAATATTGTTTGGTTAGGTTTGAAATGTACAAAAACTGAACTACAATCCGCATACGTTGAAATTCTTTTATCACATTTAAAATGTTAATAGGCAGTTGAAATAATAGTTTCTTTTTTCTCTTTCTGCAGAACAACGAACTTTTTTCCATAATTTTATGAATAACGATAGCAATATTTTAACTAATTTTATACTATACTAATTAGTTATTTTATTTAAAAAATATATAATATCCTGATGTTATATTTGACGATATATAATTATGGTATATGGTATATGGACATATGGTATACCATATATAATTTCTATTTTTTTTTTTTTTTAAATATACCACTAAATTCAGCATAGAAATAGTGGATATCTATTATAAATATATTTAAACTATAATTTGAATGCAACACCTTTCGGAAGCAACTCCTTGTAAGTGAAATTCCTTTTGAACGTGATACGTTATAGGTAATTTATTTTAAAAATATTCCGTCTACGGCAGAAAATGACATTCGCTCTCCATAAAAGATAGTTTTTCGACCCTAAAGTGTTTCCCATGAGTAGGTCGACAAAGTAAATAACCCGAAAATTGATCGAGCTTACCATTCTCGAATTTTTATAATCACTGGAGTCTCTCGCTTTTCTCGGTTCTCGTTTGAGTGTAACGCGGGGTTGACACAACGTTAAAACTACGTTTCAATATGAATTCGATTAAAATTGTGAAAAATACAACGGGAATCTGACAATTATTCGCAATATTCATTTATCGTTTTTATTTTCACTGTAAGCCCCCCTCCCCCATCACAACTGGCCACCATTTTTAAATTGCGTAAATGACATTGATGTTAAAATATTATATTAAATACAATTAATATATATATTGCCAGTAAAATATACTGAACTCAATATCATTGATAGAATTAACAATATGCAATAATAAAATTTTAACAAACGAATATTTGTTGAAATAATACAATTTTTATTATTTTAATGTATATATTGTTAAATTAATAAAAAAATGTGTTTACAATAACAAATTCATTTTGTGAATTTCACAAAATATATAAGTTATAATTTAACAAAAATAATTTGTAAAATGAATACAGAATTTATTATTGTAATAAAATATATATTTTATTAGACTAAAAAAATATTCTATTTAAATTGACGTTTAAATGGGCGTTTGTTCTACGAAGAAGAAGAAATAAAGAAACGCAAAATATTTATAATTGAATTAACAAAAAGTATTTGTTAATTCAAATAAATTTGTATTCATTTAGAAAATTTTACTCGAGACATTGATAAAAGATATTGTTAAATCAATAATACGTTTTGTTATTTTACTGTTAAGTTAACAAATATTTTATTTCTAAATACCAACAAGCATTTTATTGGACGTATATTAACAACCATATTATTAAATTAATCTAAACTTTTATTCAAATCACAGATATATTTGGTTCAATGTATAAACAGAAATACGTATTTACAATTTATATAATACGTTTTATTATATTCATATATGATAGTTATATAATACACTTTTTCATAAATCAGAATACAAATTCACATTCACTAATCACTAATTACTAATTCTGTGGTCAGGGCCAACGGGAAAAGGAAATAAGTCGGCAAAATTACTCCGAAGACAGAGCCACAAAGTGTCTTAGCGCGGACACTGTCGGTATAATACCTATAGATATTACAGGCATTATACGAGTATACGGTTTTGAGAAACATAAAATGATAAAAAAACAAATCGCATAGTGTACATATTTAAATAAAATGAATAATTTCGCAGTCTTCTCTACAGAATCAATAATAGTCTTAATAGGTAGTTAATAACTTATTTAACATATTATAAAGCAAATACCAATATGGGCAAATATAAATACTAATTTATGCATTCACTGAACCAAATATCATTGATAGAATTAACAACATGCAATAATCCAATTTTAACAAATGAATATTTGTTGAAATAATACAATTTTTATTTTATTATTAAATTAATTATTTACAATAACAAATTCACTTTGTAAATTTCACAAAATATAGAAGTTACAATTTAATTAAAATAATTTGTGAAATGATTACCGATTTTATTATTATAATAAAATATGTTATTAAATTAAAAAAATATTCTGTTTAAATTGACTACTTTGATTAACAAATGAGCGTTTATTCTACAAAGAAGAAGAAAGAAAGAAACACAAAATATTTATAATTGAATTAACAAAATATTTGTTAATTCAAATAACTTTGTATTAAATTAGACAATTTTACCCAAGACATTGATAAAAGATATTGTTAAATCAATAGTACGTTTTGTTATTTTACTGTTAAATTAACAAATATTTTATTTTTAAATCAACAAACATTTTATTGGACGTATATTAAAAACTATATTATTAAATTAATCTATATTTTTATTAAAATCACAGATATATTTGGTTCATTGTTCATATTAGACTCATATTACTTACGGACGCTCCAATAATAATTATTTTGAAAAAGTAAATCGTTTTCCTAATGACTTGCTCGAGAGAATGATCCAGTCATATTTTTCATTTTCACAACTATTGTAATATAATAAAAAAAGTTTCAGGTTTTTAAAATTTCTAAATTCCAAATACAAATACAATATATAATTATTAATTAAAAACTTTTTTTTTTTTTCTTAAATGCCTAGATCAATCCCTAGCGAGGTTTATGGAGAGTTCAAATATTTTTTTACAAATTAAAATTTACATATAGGCGTTGTGACTTTCTGATGGAATTAAAATAGTCTATTTGAATGAAAAATCTACATTTTTACTTGGTTTCGAAATAGATCGCTGACGTGTGCTTATGTTATAGTTCTCCGTATACTTTTGATGCGAAGCGACTTTAAAAAAAAACCAAATTAACCATCGTGTACGACGAGTTTCGGATTGATCTGCCAATTAGACGATTGTAATTTCGTTGACTTTTTACAAAATTAAATATAGGTATAGGAAATATTATTTTAGACAGTTAGTCACTGGCATCAGTGTATAAAACATGGAGTCGGTAGTTCAGATGACAGATTTATAGTGATGTAGTTTTGTTTAAAAATCAAAGAAACATAAACTTTTGGTTCATTGCTGTACTTGTCTAATATTGTAAACAGAAATGCTTTTTGAGATATTGCTACATTTCCCATGCCAAATCAGTTACATCTCGTTTAGAGTAATCGGGTAGTATAAAATTGCATGGATATTTTTCTATTTATAATCAATATTATTATATGTGCTTAATAGGAAAATATGTGTTTAATATGTTAAGTTTATTTTTATTGATATCATATTTGCCCTTCAAGGGCTTTCTCACGGGGGGAATGTTGAGGGTGTTATATCCCCCCCTCCAAGACTTTTTTAGATTTTGAGTGGAGCGAGGAAGCTAATGGTTTTACAACAATGTTTATTTTTTTTTTTTTTTTTTTTTGGTACAATTTTTCGACCAGAAGACATGAACCAATCTGTACATGTGACCCCATTATCCAGTAGCAAATTTCATCTAGTTTGTACTTTAAACAAGCCATTTTTGGCTTTTTTCGATAAATGCGACTAGAAAAACAACTGAAAAACGACGTAAAAACGGTTAAATACGATTTCGTCAAATCGATATTTATGTACATTACCACCGAAGCTCCGTTCAGAATCGTTTTATCTATTTGTCATTGCTTTCAATACATTCATTAAGAGTATTCTGTCCAATGAGCGAAGTGCTTCTCTGCTACTGATATCCGATAAGTGAAGTGCACCTTTTTTCTATGGATTTCAACGTAAATAAAATAATATTATTATATTATTTTGTTTAAATTTTTTTTTTTATGTAATATGGCAAATAAACAATTATTGGATTATATTAAATGCATAGTCAAATGTACACAAAGTACATTTTTTTTTTTTTTTTTGATAGCGATTTATCAATTTTTGGGAAAATATCCTCCTCTATTTTAAAATTCTGAGCACGCCACTGTTGTCTTTTAAGTACTCCAGATAATTAAACTTTTGAAAATTTCTATTTAATATAAATATGGACGAACAAATACTTAATAAATATACCAACGTATATACTGAACAACGATACATGAGTTTCTAACTTTTTCTATATTTTTAATAAATCTATGTTACTAATCATCGTTTAATCATATGTTTCTTATTATTTATATAATTTATAAACAATAATAGAAACAAATTATTTTATTATTATTTATTTGTATGTATTTGATGATGACTTATATATGGCCGAAACTAGTTATTACTTTTTCGAATACTCTCGGTACATTTTCTTTTTACAAATTATTTTTTTATAATATATATTAATTTATTTTTATTTTTATAAGTGTTCTATTTTTTTGAATGAATTAATTTTTTAGTTTTGAAAATTATAAATATAAATACTTAGTACATATTATATGCTAGAGTATATAGAAGGTGTTTTTATTATTAATTTTTTTAGTACGAATTAAATAGCTACCTTTTTCTCTATACATAATTATGATTAAATAATTTAAGGTCAGCGGTCACAATATTATACTAACGATATCCCGACTGTATAATACTATAATATTGAATACACTCCCTCTGTATAGTTTCCCTTACAACTTTCCGCTATTTCAATAACAAATACCGAAATGATGTCAATGACCGTAATAACTGCAAATACTTGTATACTTCTTCGAAATCCTTGATGAAAAATATATATTATACCATTGGAATTTGGAATGTACATCCTCTTCATTTCCTGTAATATATTGATTATACACTTATATAAAACTTCTGCAAGTAGTTAAATTAACGTCCCTACAGATAGAAAACTATTCTGATTTATTTTTAATAAATATTTTTGAAAAAACCTGTTTACAATTTTTTTTTGTTTTGTTCCAATGTTGGAAAATCAATATAATCAATATATAATGTATTTTTTGGTAATTTTGACTATAGGAAGGAAATCTCGAACCTGTCATAAAAATGCACAAAAAACGTGTTAATTAATACTTAAACGCCAATATAATTTTAATGGAAAGTTAGAAAAACGGTTCTATAACCTCCGCCTATAATTCTCTGGAAACGAAATTTGTATAAACATTTTAATTTCAGTGAGTAGGTATTGACCACGGGTAATCTTTACGATAATATTATGGCGGGACCGAAGCTCCCAATATGATTTTAGAGCTACTATTGTGACACCGCAGTTAGATGTACGAATATAAAGAAAAAAAATTGTATCTGTATTCCTTTGTACACTATTGAAAAAACAAATAATTAAAATTAAAAACGCGTAAACCTGCAGCAATTTGTAGTACGTTTAATATTTTAATGGTTTTATAATTAAATTTGTTGTAATTTTAGAAAATTCGAATCAATTCCATTTAAAATTGTTATATTAAATTATCGTATAGTTATGTATTAATTTAGGTATATCATACTCGTATATAGAATATTGTTATCATAATGAAAACCATTTTATTTTAGATAATGATTACACTTTTGACTTTTAAACATTTTTCCACGTAGTAATTCAACTAATTTTGTATATAATATATCTATTATAATATATACATTCATAGTATATATATATAGTATATACATCACCTATACCTACCATCTACATATATTATAATATTTTATAATTCCGTCATCGGTAAATACATTATTTTTTTTTTTTATAATATAATTGATATAATGTCAATATTGAAAAATCTATTTTATTAAACCATATTTTATGTAGATTTAAATATATAATAGTGGTTTTCGAACGCCGCATAATATTTTTTATTTAAATTTAAACGTATATTAAAATCTAAACAATGCCGTTTTTCTAGTTTAGCGGATTTTCTCAAAATAGTAAATACGTATAGGATACATATTGTGTAATACGCTAGATAAACAGATGACAGCTATCCGAAGTACATAAATTATTCATTCGAACGGTTCCGTTCTAAAAATAAAAATTTCCAAACGAGATTATTACAAGAAAACATCCGACAGATATAAGTGCTAAAATGTACCAATGTATACCAATAATAATTCGTTTTTCGTACAGATGAATATCGACGAGAATTTCATAATACATACATGAGAGATCGTATAAATTATATTATATATTCACGTGATTTTCACTGGCTGATTGTTTGAAATGAGTATTCTGGTTTATCGATATTTATGCATTTTATTTTTCATTAGCAATAATCATTAATCGATATCTATAATAATATATATTATTATAGACAGGTAGGTATAGTAGTTAACAATGCGTTTGCCAAATGTAATATAAATGTAATTATTATTGTAAGCATTGTTATTACTATTTACATTTAAAAAAAACAAGTTTAAAATAAATTGTTATATTTGTCGAGAAATACCCATTTTCTAAGTGACCAACTTAAAAATACTAAATGGACTATATGAATAACTATGAAAATCTATTAAATATTATATAATTTTCAGGTTTTTGAACGTGAGTTTTAGACACTTTGTACACGCGTTGTGTCCGTCCGCCCGTGGTTATACCATATAATAGTATGAGTACAATGTACATACTAACGATTTTGTTAATTCGGTTATTTCAAGGAGATAGATATTACCTATACGAATTATATGAAATACTTTTTATCAGGCAAATTTGATAGTATTTTAAACAACAATAGTAATAATGTAAAAATTCAAAAAATGTAAAAATAAATTGTATATTAATAATTAGTATAATTATTATAATAATTATGGGCTACCTATGGCATTTATAAACTTAAATGTATAGTTGCAATTAATTTTATATTGGAAAAACTGGCAGAAGTTTCGAAATTCGATATAAAGAACATATTTCTGAAATAAAATTTTAAAAAATGTTCTCCTAAATCTAATTTTGCTAAGCATATCTTAGAATATTATGATCATAGTATATATATATATATATATTTCAATATAGAAAAGGATTTAAAAATATTAAATAATCAAAATATATCTACCTAAATCTAGAATTTAGAAGAATTACTAATACTTATAACGAAGTAAAACATATAATAGTTTTAATAATATTTTAAATATACAAACAGCATTTTTTAAAATTATATTAATTACCATACGATAACGTTTCTTATTATTAGTATATTCTATATATTATGTTTATTTATTTTCATATTTATTAACTTTGTATTCATCTTTTGCTTTTTTTTTATTATTATTTTATAACCTGATGATAATTTATGGTCGAAACTAGTTATTAATAATCGTTTTTTTTTTTTTAATACTCTCGGCACATGTTCTTTTTTTTATATTTTTTTTTTATAATATATAGGAATTTATTTTTATAAGAGTATTACACTTTTTTGAATGAATTAATTTTTAAATTTTAGAAATATCAAATATTATATTTGTAGTATAATATTTTTATTAGAAAGTTCGAGGACCATTATTGATTCGTTTACTATGGAGATAGATATTATTCGATTTGTTTTATAACATTTTTAGATTGTTGTTTAAAATACGTTTAGAAACCGGGAATTTAGTGCGCTCGCAGAATGGGCATTCCTAACTTGTTTTATATAAGTGTTTGATTTACATTATTTTAAAACATTACTTAATTGTAAATACCTATATCTGTGCAGTATGTAGGTATATTATGAACTAAATTTTATAATATGGTGATTAATGTTTTAATGAAAATTTTTCTACTATAACATACTTCAAACAAAAATGTTCTTTGCAATGGCATTTTAATAAGTATTCAAAATTAACTATTTAGTATATGAGAATTATTGAATGAGATATTATATTTTTGTTCAAAATTTATTTTATCCCATCTATGGCTACCTAAATTCCCAAGTGTTATTAATTTTGAAAGTACAATAATTAATGTTGTTAAATGAATGAAGTAGGTTATTGAATACAATAATATCTATCTGACTTATCGAATAATGAAATCGTACTATTTATAAACGATTAAGGGTAGGTGGTCTCAGTTGGGGTAGGTATAGACATTGCAGGTTGTCGAGACTAATCATTTAATAATTAAATTAATACCGAATTGCGTTATTTAAAATCATACATTATTTAAAAAATTATTTATTATTTATAAAAAAAAATTATTTGAAAAATTATACGGAATTATAGTTCATAGTTTTTATATTACAAGTTAACTAAAAACTACGTACAGAATCCGGGAATATAACACGTTCGAAAAATGAACTTTCCCAACTTGTTTCAAGTAGGCAAGCATAAAAACTTATTAAAAAAATTGAAAAATGACTTAAATTTAATATCAACACCATTAAAAATGTTATATTACATATAATTAAATATAAACAAAGTGTAAAAATTCGAAAAATGTTAGTACTCCAGAGGATGATGGTCAGTGGTCATCCGCCCGAGTACAAACCACAGAATAGATGAAATCAGAATGGTCACTGATAAGAAATTACATGGGTTCTAAAGGGAACCCACAATTTCAAACTAAATATCAAGCAGTGCAGCCTTCAAACGGGGAAAGTATAATACTATTTAATAGAGTATTTTTAATACTTTTTGTAAAAAAATATTATTATTTTTTCGTCATTGTAATTGTGTATAATAGTACATAGTATATTATGTATATTATCTTATTTTATTTTCAACTATATTTATTGAGACAGTAATATTATTTTCCAACTTTAAATATGTTGATTTAAATAATAATCATTTTTATTGTTATTGATGAAATAAATTAAAATTGTTCATATTAAATTTAAGTATACAAACAAAATAATTCAATATTCACACATTTTGTAATTCATTCAATACATAGAGTAAATAAATAAAAATAATAAACATTTATTTCAATATTTTAGTCTAAATAGAACAAATAAGAATTTACAAACGAGTTAAAACAATTAATTTTCTATTCTTCATTTTTTTCTGACATTATAAGTTTCTATTTAAAAATTTGACAGCTGTACATATTCTGAATCGTGTAAGCAAATTAATTAAAAATACTTTTTCAAAATACTCACAAGGGTGGTTAAAAGAAACATTACAAAAATCCATTTTCAATTCGACTCCAACTCAATCTTCAGTAGCAATTGTGGGAAAGTTGTTAATAAAAATATTTTCTAACTTATTTTTCAGACATAGGACTGTCAATATTATATATTATAATATTGGTATGGTTAAAAATATTGAAGGTTTTGAAAATTTTTGGACTGACAATATTATTTTTATGAATACTAAAATTGATTTATAAAAAAATAACATGTTAAACCAATATATAAAACTAAACCCAGACATGAGTAAGTTATTTAATTTAAAATTATTATTACAAATTATATAAAAATTATTATAAATGTTATCTGTGTTGTTAATCTAAGGATAACACCGATTATAGTATCACCGTGATATAAGAAAAACGAAAAATATACTACGCGGCTATCACGAGACTAACTAATTGATTGACATTTAGTTCGTTATCACAATTTTAAAGCAGTGTCCATTTTTCTTTCACCTATTCTATGTACAAACTACAAAACAGAACAATCTATGAGTATCCAACAATCGTGCTGTAATGTGTATTGTATCTAATGCGCCATTTTGGGTGAGTGGAAACGTCGTAAAGTATATCTCTATTTAAGTGTCATTTACGTTTTTTTAATTATTTTTTTTTTAATAGTTGGTAATACTATTGACTAAAATACTAGTATATTTAATCAATAGTAGTACTTTAATAATTTAAAATTGTATTACCTACACTTAAACAAAGGCGTGCAATAACTAGTCGAAAAGTTGAATTGTTTTAAACATTTTAACTGAACTATATAGATGATAATTATTTTTGCAATAAACACTAATATTAATAACTATAAATATTTTTTGCTAATAACTTTTAATTATTTAACTTTTTTTTTTACTTTTCTAATTGACTTGACTTGAACTAGTTGATGTTATCATTATAGGCCATCGTATGATAAATCGTTCATTCCCGTCCTCAAGTTGGAATCGTAGAACTTTTATGGTGTAATTTTTGGTTATTTTCCAAGTATATAGTTTAAGTCATATCGCTATATATATTTTGATTATTCTACCGTAATTTTGGAAAATATTATATGAAATAAAATATTATATTCTTATATGAAGACTATCGGAATGTGTTCATCGCTGCACAAGTCATTTATTTTATAGTATTACGCAACGTACATTAACTAGTTCAAACGTCAAATTTAAGTTAAAAAATTGATATTTTTTTTTAAGCTTTTTAACTGAATTAGTTAATTATTTTCACCGCTTACTAAATGTAACTATAGCTTAAATATTCATTTTATTCTAAATTGTATTGTTCTATAATTTCACAGTGAATCGAAAATAGCCGAGTCGATTATAATATTTTAGATTTGTATATATTTTCACTTTCGGATATTACGTAAATGGATGTTTTGGATTTTTTAGTATTTTTTCGACCGTATTTTCGTCCGAATATTTTTAACGGGATATTTTTCCCTATAGATCCGGTTTACTATTGCAGGTTAAATAATTGCTGTATTTATGTCGAACTCTTATTTATTTATTTATTCTTATTTTTCATTTATTTCTCATTTTATTGGAATGAAAAGAAACACTATACGTCTTAATACATAATCGCTATACATATATTGCACAGATATTCGTGATTAGTTTAGTGTTTTGGTTTTTTTTTTCATAGTAAATATCTAAATTTCGTTTGTGTGACTGCACGTGTGCAGTGCTCGCGGTTGGGTCGTAAAAAAGGAGGTGTTGTACATCGTGTTCGGTCGAGTTCCAGTCACATTTATAGGTATACCTACCAATGATTGTCGATTTTTACCGTTAAATCGCTGTTTTAATAGTGAAAAAAATAACTCTCCAATAATAATTATTATAGTTATTTATGATATATATATTTATATATAAACATATAATTGCGCGGTTACCTATATATCAGTTGCTGTACGTCATAATATACGTGTGACGTACATAAGTAGGTGGGTAGGTACTTTCTTTTGGAAATGCGATGAGCGCGTACTATGCCGATCTAATGTGTTTTCTAAAATAGGTACATAATCGCGTCGGTCGGGGCTGAGTAATACCCGAAAACGTACATATAGATAATAGATGTACCTATAGTGCTTTTTAAACGAAAGTCACTTAAATTTTATAAAAAATAAATAAATACTGAATTCTAAATTTGTTCCTTTTATACTAATGTATTTTAACGGACGGTCTACGTATTATATGATGGCGAATTAGAAAATCATCTATAGGTAATAATCATGGACGTGTAAATACGGACCAAAATTCACAGGACTTGAGCCCAATAGGCTTAAGCAAATGCGATGAGAAGTTTCTCCATCCAAACCCATCATTCCCACCACGTCATTCTTGCTATATACAATTTTTTGGCTACCAAAATATGACTACACAATTATATATCGAATAAAAATAATACACAAGTATTTTTACAATAATAACCACATTTTTAATGATAATTATCATTCTTCACCGTGTCATTCATTTTCTTTACCAATCTTATATGTATACCTATATAACAGAAAATATATCAAAATAACCATGCAGAATTTAAATTGTAACTGCGTATTGTATAGTTTTAAAAATATGTAAATGCAAATTATCAAGATGAACAATTTTTGTGTGATTCGTAGTTTTCTCTGATGAGGAATATTTAAAGCTGATTTAAAAAATAAGAACTTCTTCACCAGATAATATTTTATAAAAAAAAAAGGCTAAAAATGTTGCTCTCTTTAAATTTTGTAATAATTAGTATAAGATGTTAAACTCAAAATTTAACCGAAATACCACAATTTATAAATTTTGCATTGCACGATTTCATAGTTATACTGCATATTGGATCGACAGAAACCATACTGTACCGTACTGTACTGTTACCGTACTGTACGGTTTCTGTAAATTCCATTTTAATTTGTTTATTACTTTTTTTTTAAAACAATTATTCCCTTTAAATATAACACTTAAATGTGAAAATATCTTCATTTTTTAAGCTCCCTAATGACAACAAGATCTTTGACCCATTATCGATTCTACTCTTTCTCTCAACATAATGTTAAATATATAGCAGAGATTTTATCGTTATGGATACAGAGTACAATATAGTGGAAAAATATGGAACTTACCGGTAAAATACGGTAAATTGGTAGATTGTTTTTAATATACCTGTATGTACCTATACATTTTTGTCCCAGTAAATTGTGTATGTTATTTCATAACCCCATTAACTATCGGTTTTTACAAATATTTAGTCATTTATATATATCATTTATATCATATAATGTATATGCATAAAAACAAAAAATGTTTACTCCAAAAATTCTTCACAGGAAAAGATCATTTTATTGATTTTATTGTTATTTATTATATTATACACTTTATGAGGCTAAATAAAAATCATTTCACTAGTAAAAACATTTAAAATGAGGGGTCACTTAATTTTATGTAGGTACGGTAAAAAAAACATTGGTAAGATTTACATTTACCCGTAAAGTTTGCATAGATAAAATATGGGTAGATATAGAAAAATAATGTAATATGCAAATAATATTATAATTTTTGCAATGTGGACGTTAAATAAATTAAATTAGTTCTGGTATTTTATTCATGTTATTGATTTTATAGGTGCATACATTGACAAGGTGAGATATGATGATGATTTACTATCTACTAATCATTAAATTAAATTTTATAAATTAAAGTAGACCTAAATGTTTTTTTTATCTTGAGCTTGAGATAGCTCAGGGAGGACTGAGTCCTCTCAAGCCCCCGGCTATGTACGTCTGAATGGTAATAAATAATAATAATATTCAGAGGACGCCACACCTTTTCAATAAAAAACTTGTATTAGCATTTTTCATTTTTATCAACTTACAAACATGTTAGAAATACAAAACAAAAACATTATTTAGCGATTGATGGAGCCGATTTTTTTTATATAATAATGCATTTTTACACGTTTCATGAACTGTTAAAATATCGGATTTAAAATTTTTTTTAACAGACTAAAAAATGGGTAAAGATGCACATATCAAAAATCGACTCCGCCAGTCGCTAGATGTTTCAGATGTTTGTATTCTTTGTAATGTATATACTTTATTTCATCTTTCTACGATATTATCAAGTCGATAAAAATAAGAAATGAGGAAACACGTTTTTTTGAACAAATATCGTGATTACACAATAATATTAAAAACGATACTGACAGTACGGGTCTAAATTACTTTTAAAATATACCTATGTCCTATTTAAATATTTTTTTATTCGTTTGATTAGATAATTTTTCTTAAAATTCAATAAAATCGTTCATATATATACAACCTCTCGAAAAGTGTGGGCGTGCGGCGTCCTCTTAATAAGATAATAAAAAAAAAAAAAACGAGATATTTGAAAACGGGTATTTACCCGGTATACGGTGCCCGCGGTATACAGTACAATAATAACAAAGCCGTGTCCCCACCACCGCCGCCGCCACCGCCGCGCCGGTAAAAACCCGAGCGAACGAGCTCTGCTGACGCGGCCCGCGCGCGCGCGGTCAATGTTGAGGCGATATGATATTTTATAAAACGGACGGCCGCGCGCTCACTCGTGGTCAGTACCGAGTTCAATGTCAATATCAGAGGAACCGTTTAGTTGCAGGCGCGCTAACCGCATATCGTTATAAACGCGTCTCGTCAAAACAACAGTTCTTGGATATTCGACACGATTTCCGTACGCGATACACCCCGCTCGTAACGTATACATTTTTCTCGTTCGTTTCGTCTGTAAAAATCGTCGACGATAACACTCGATTCGCCCAATACCGTCGGTGGATATTTTTTTCCATTTTTGTCGTCGATATACATAGAAACGCGCACGTCATGTACCCGAACCCGTGGATCAGGAAACACTCGACCATCAGACAGGTGATCGACAAGCTGTTGTCGATCAACACGAACAACACGAAGAAATTCGACTCGATGTTGAACAAGAAGAAGCACGGCGGCAACCGGACGGCGGCGGAGTCGACGGCGGAAAAACGCCGTAAGCGTTAGACGCGGGGACCGCCGAGCGGGTATTCCTGTGTATTCGGTGATACCCAAATATAAACATCGGAGGAAAAACCGAAATCCGTCGAGCCGTTTTCGCACAATATGTATAAAAAAAAAAAAAAAGACTATTATCGTTCATCCACTATTATACATATAAACAGTTCCTATCAATGTATATACAATATAAGTGTGTTTGCCTACATTTTATACAAACATGTTATGTTAAAACTATCCACGTGTACCTACGTCTGGCGACGTCAGAAAAACGATACTACGTCCAAGTACGACGACGAGCGCTTGAATTGGACGCGTTTTCGATTTTTCATTTTTTTTTTTTTTTGTTCGGAAAAAGACTCGTCTGCCGTTTTGCAATCCGTCCAGGCCTCTTCTTTCGTCTCGATCATCGGTCGGAGCCGTGTACGAAGCAGCGAAATAGAAGTCATACGCATATATAGTAGTACTCGTATATAATATAATATATTATATAGTATAGTATCGTAGAAATACAGTATTATTATTATAGTATATTTAGTATATAGCGTGCTATATTGTTACCTGTAAAATATACTGCAGCACCGATCGTCCAAATATATATTGTGTACATACCGCGTGAAAAGACTAAACGGCACCGCGAGAATTCGTGAGGTAAGTGTGTATTTTATAGTTATTGTATTGTACCTTTTTTCGTTTTTAGACGTGTTTTTTAACGCCCGCACTGGGTCCGTTTGACTCATTGTCCCGCGTACCCGCGATTCCAACCGGTCTTTAGGTATCATAACGTCATATATAGGTAGTTCTGTTTTCTCTTCTAATAATATAGGTATGTGCACCAGAACATGTGGCTTTTATTTTTGATAATCGATTCGAATAAGTATAGGAACATAATATAACAAGAGTTTAAATTCTAAACATTTCATTACGATTTTCAAGTATTTACGCATTTTTTTTTTTAGTAATTTTAAATGATATTTAAATGCCTATTTGCAACAAAATATTAATTAATTATTAGGTACTTTGTATTCTTTTTGAAAAGAAAAAATTACATATACTCGATTCTTATTTCTTAAACAAATAAATAACATTGATCAGAAAATGGATTTTCTAGTGTTGAAAATATTTGTTAGAATATTAGTTTTCCAAATCATTTGTAATAGCATTTTCGTATTTTCAAGGCATTTTACTGCAGCTATAGTAATATGTAGGATTAGCCTGTTTTAAGATCATTAATACAAAATTTTCCTAGCTAGCTCACAGTCTTGTAAAAAATACTTTTAAAATTGTATTCAAATAGAGATACAATAATACATTGACATAAAAAGTATTTAAGGCGTATCTAAAACAAACATAAATACTTGGTAGGTATTTGAATACAAATACTTTTGTACATTTATGCGGTTTTAAATTGCGATTTTTATCGGCTTTAGTACACTTATATACCCAATACTCGCATATTATATATAAATCTCCGTAACTCGGTCTGTCAATTCATCAAACTGTAAAATAATATGATAGAGTAAATTTAAAATTACACTACACAAACATACTTGAAAATTAATTTTGATCGAATGCAATTTATTAAAATTAAATCTTATTGTAAGAAATCGTATTCAGAAGTATTTAAATAAAAGTATTTGTAATTCTAGTAAAAATACCAATGGAATAGTATTTCAAATATTTTGAAAATCCTTTTATTAAAATGTATTTAAAAAGTATTCTAAATACTATAAAAGTGTTTAAATATATGTACTCAAATACTTTACAAGACTGCTGAATCATTACGTTCAACATATATATTATTATTTATTTATTATAATAATATATACGGTCAAAATTAACGATTCCATTAACTTATGTATTTCATGCTGACGTTATCAATTGTTGATGATTGATGTTGATTAATATTATATAGATAATTAATGCTCGCTTTTCGTATGTGTGTGCGGTATTCGTATATACACACATACAAATAATATATGTGTAAGTATAAGTGTGTCCGAGTATACACGAAGGCAGTACACAGTACACAGTACATTTGTTATTTTACTTGAGGTTAACTTAAATGGGTCAAATGTGATATATATTTAGTATAATATGTAACTCTGTTCGAGTTTACACTGCCAAACCGTTTTTTGACGACGTGAATCATTGAATAGGAAATAAAATATTTTTAGAAAAATTCAGATATAATTACCTATTTGTTTGGAAAATTAATTTTGAACCCCCTCATATTTCATACTTCAAAACTTGTTTGTTAAAATCGAGCTCATGAATATTCAAATTATATTATTCTTCTGGTATCTACAGCTACAGCTACTTACTCTGCTAGGTATACTACAGTCAAATACCTACGTACATAAAAATTCAAAACAGTGTTTTAATATACTTTGATTCGGTTTCATTTAAGTTTCTACCCATAATTCGTTAAAAATGAGAAAATGAACAAGAATCCGAGATTTGTGCATGAAAATTACCCGACTAATAGACTATAATATAGAATGGGACTCAATTTGGAAAATGTAAAAATTAGGGTAGAACACGGTTCAGTATTGCCACGTTTAAAAGTCATCGCGAAGAGTAATTCGAGTATAGATATTTTTTCAACGTATATGGTTTACTTAAAAAAAAAAATAAAACAAACAGATACCTTTAAAATTCGCTATAATTCAAAAACTTTGGTGTCAAAACTAAAAATTCGTTTGATTTTCTTCCGCTTAACACGTGTTAATTTAAACTGCGTTTGGCCAGCTCACGACCACGAAACCATTCGCGAATTTCGTACATAATATATATTCGCAACACTTTTGCAATATGGTAAAACGATAATAGAAAGAAAACAAAAAATTACGGGGCCTCTTTAATCGCGTATATTTTTCGAATGTCGTGGTGGTTTTATTTCATGGCACGGCGCCTGCTGTTACAAGGGGACACGGACGGCATGCTGTAATGCGGATATACGAAGCCAGAGATGTGCTATAGCCGGTACTACTGTACGCTGTAGATTTTTATTACGAATAACTATTCATCATAATTTATAATGTACTAGAATAAAATTATCGTTCTAGAATTTTTAATCGAAAATGTCTATAAATAATTTGTCGACTATAGAGTTGTACGTGTAATCGGAGTCCTTCAATACAAACGCGACCTCGTCCTCAGCCAACTCGAGTACCATTCCCCTCTACCATTCGAAAATCTTGCTGAAATTGACCTATCCGGTGGTAGTATATCCGTGAGTTCAGAACCGAAATGCGCTCTATCTCGATATTTTCATATTGTTCAGGAAAGCGTTTCCAAAGTTCTAATGCTGCGGTGCAGATACCCAAATATATTATGGTTTATTTCAATTTATATATGTAGACACCTTTGCTATAGGATTCGGTCTCGAAATATAACCCATAAAATTTATTTTTTTTTTTTTCGTTAAAAATGGGCTACTTTGTCGTAAATCGGTGATTTTATACGTAGAACTTTTGTGCGTACGAATTATAATAAATATAATATTCAAATTCAATATTAGAATGTCGTTGCCATTTCGTGCGTTCATCTGCGCAGGTCTATAAATATACATAATACAGACTATATCTATACGGGTAAAGGGTTTTATATATACAAATATATATATATATGTATTTATAGTATATTGTCCTGAACTCCGGTAATGACTCCGACGCGGCAATAGTGCTCCGGTGGTATGCGTTCCGAATATTTCAAATATTATCACGAAACCCATTAGATACAACTGATGTGGACACGTCGCCCAGCTTTAACGACGATAAAGCGTAATGAGAATATAATTGACGATAATAATACGAAAAAAAAATTAATATAGCTATCGTCTTGCATAACATTATAAAATATTATTGAAAATAAGAAGAATACGCATCGTCCGAGAGAGGTTTGCAAACTCGGACG
This sequence comes from Pemphigus obesinymphae, assembly GCA_025469235.1. Lineage (NCBI taxonomy): Eukaryota > Metazoa > Arthropoda > Insecta > Hemiptera > Aphididae > Pemphigus > Pemphigus obesinymphae. The sequence continues at coordinate 18,357 of JAIPRL010003138.1, read as the reverse complement.
ATTATAATAATTATTGCGAACGAAAAACCGTTTCGATCTCACGTTTCAGACGATATTATCTTTATTAAAATCGTTAAACAAAAATTATAATGTGTATTTCAAATGAAACGGGCCAATATTATCGTCTCGATGACATCTTCGAGAACATCGTCTTGATCGTTGTACTGGAATGTGCGCACGTGCGTTACATAGGGTTAAATTATCGTGTCGAAGAAGGAAAAACCGCGGGCGACCTTCGCGGCGAAACGCGTTAATACGTATTTGAGTGGGTACCTACGCACATGCAACGCATTATCGAATTCTATCCTATCATTACGTCGTCATTTATGATTATTATCGAACAAAAAAAAAAAATTATTATTATAACGATTATGATCAGTCAATTTTTTTTTGAGGGGGGGGAGAGAAATAATTTTCAAAAATTGTTTATATAAAAATACATACGTTTAATTCACAATAATATTCAGCTAAACCATTCAATTATGCCGGCTGGCATAAAAGTATTTCCCCAATCATCCCTTGTCGCATTTGGTTGTGCAGGGATCTCTCCTTACCCTGCAGGTACCTTATCGTTGCTCATTCTCCACCACGCCTCTTCTTCCATCTCATTATTTTCTTCTCTCCATTAAATCTTCACCGTTGTGCACTCTTTATTCTGAAGAGTTCGTCTGTAATTTTCATCGAGTCCTCTATGTTTGTTCTTCTCATTCCTATCATAGAAATCTGTTGCTTTCTCAATTACGTTTTTTGGTTATTTTTCTCCCGATTCTCCCCAATTCCCGTCCTCCTTATGTTATTATCAATGCTGGTTGTTAATCTAAAAAGTATTTTATTTTTTGCTTAAATAAATCTACCTATATACGTATAATATATTCTTTGTTGTTATGTTTAAATTATTTACTTAACTATTATTATTCTATTTTCTCTCTGCTCGTGTATATATCAAATATTGTAAAATTTTATAATTTTGTGTTGTAATGTTTCATCCAAAATAAAGGTATTTAAAACAGTAATAATAATAACCATGATCTAGAAGTCAATTTTTTTTTTGGGGGGGGGGGGAGCAGATCAGTTTCAAAAATTATTTACATAAAAACACATATATTTAATTCATGATGTTCAGCTTTTTTTTTTTGCTTATTTATGTTCTTTGCATGAGAAGTAAATGGTTGGTAAACTTTAAATTTGTTCGCAAAATACGGAAAAGGTTGTTGACCTTTTTTTGCTTATTAATTTTTTTTCTTTACAATGTTTTGGGGGGGGATTTCCTCTATTCTCCCCGTCCACCCCCGATCGTATGATCAAGTTTCGCGTGTTATTCATTCGTTATAGGTAATATACGTGTATACATATTTTATGGCGGTATAATAGGTATAATGCGAGGTATAATGTTATTATGCGAAACCGTTGAACTCGTGGATAAACCACGCGCGTTAAAAAACACGTTATCCGTTGCATAATATTTGATTATAATATATAGTGAACAGAATTAATTTTTATTTTTCTACAACGTGATATTCGATTTTTGTTTACAGCTGGTTCCTATATACGTCATTCGTCCTGCAGTACAGCATATGCTCGCACAGTATTCTAGATCCATAATATTATTATTATGATCACGACTCATACGGATTTTGATGGGAAAGCATATGTTATACGACGACGAAGACTACATACGCGAAACAAACGACACATCGATGACTGTACGCCGTAATATATCCGATTAACGTTAAAGGTGAGAAAAAATTAAATATACGTTTTTATACAAAAATATACCACCCCGATAAGTTAAAAAATGCCTATAATATATTAGTTGAACGATTTGTTTAAAAATCGATCTAAAGTTTTGATGAATATTTATATTTTGGACATTATCATTACACAATATAGGCGGCAGTATACGACCAACAATTATTATATACTATGCGGAAAATAGTTTCGAGCAAAGTGTGACTTTTTCCGAGTTATTTCCTGAGCATTTCATTGAATTCTGTATTTCTATATCGTAGGAAAACACTGGAAAACACCAATTTAGAATCATTAGTTTATCGATAGGTATATAAAAATGCATGCGATAGTATTAAAAAAAAAGTCATTTTGTTGAAACGCATCACAATATGGCGTAGATACTATAGATATATATATTTCCACTTAAATCAATATATACTTTCCGAATGGGCGAGCGCATCACGCGTTTTCCAATTATAATAATATTATTATGTCCAATAAACTTACTGTAGTAGGTACGGTCCAATATATATTAATTTATAATCAATATCACTATCGTCAATTATTATTATTTATCAAGGCTCGTAAATTATTAATGCACTAGTAAACGCATCCATATGAATGCATATGACTCGCGCATAAAAAATGATTAAAATTTTTTGAAAAAAATATCCATTTTAAAAATAAACAAAATATCTTAAATAAATCTGGTTTTTTTTTAAAAAAAGATTTTTGTACTTTTACGTCGTAATTTCTAATATTCGATTGAATGTCAGGTGTTTTGTGTGACAAAAGAATCCCTATTAGGTTAGGTTAGATTGAGATAGCTAGGCATGTATTAAGGAGAGAAGAAACTGAGTCAGTAAGATTGATAAAGGAAATGTATGTTGGAAAAAGAGGGGGAAGAAAACCGAAAAAAGGGTGTAGGATGTGATATGAGGAACTCCCCGTAAGTTAAGAAGATGCGGGAGATACAGTTAAGTGGAAGTGTAGGATTAGGATGGCCGATCTCAAATAGTTGGGAGGAAAGCAAAAGAGAAGATGAAGATTTCTAATATTAGAGTAAATTGACCTATTACTAAATTTAAAGGAGTCCTTTTTCAAAATTTTAATTTGAAGGAGAAATATATCTATATAAATTATTAATTTAAAAATATCTGTATTTGTTATACTCAAAATTAAAATCTTGAAAAAAGGCTCTTTTACAGCAGAGATAATAAATGTGATAATAGTTCAATTGATTGTAATATTACAAATGACAATTTTGTGATAATAATGCTGGACGTTAATTTTAGTATATTATCTGATTGTTAGACGGAGAGGGAAAATTGGGGTACTACGTTATCTTAACGTCTAGAAATGTAGAAATATTGCTGCGAGATGGAAAGACAATAAAACAAATTTGTTATAAACTTTGTAAATAATTAAAAGTAATATTATAGAGTACAATAATGTTGATTTATGAGGAGTTATAAAATGTTTGTAAATTATATATTTTATAATAATTTTTTATATCCGTCCCTTTCCTCCTTCTCCCCCTCCCCTCACTCATAAAATATTCTCAATTACGCCACTGCAGTTCAGGCCAGAGTATTATATTAAATACTATTAGTATTAGTTTGTTTATATTTTTTTTTAAGTATGGAAGGTATAAAATAATAATATACAAATTTATGTTGCATACCATTGCATATACAGGGTTTCGGCACGTTATTCTAACTGTTTTTTTTTTTGATAATTGTACATAGTATAATCCTGAATAGATGTCTTGAAATGGACTCAAATATAACCGATAATTTATAAGAAACCTTTGTAGGATCGATATTACGTATAAGCGCATTAACTATTACAAGCCCTGATTATTATTATTATTATTATGCGATTATGCTCTCAACTATCAATTGCTGCTTTTCGAGAAATCCCGTGTATATTCGGCGGCACACGTAACACGAATCACAATAATATTATGTCAGTTATAATAATATAAATTGATATCAATATTTTCGAGTTATATAATACACAATTAATGAATTTCAACAAAAATTATCGTCCAATTGAAAACGATCAACGAGTAGGTAATTAAAAACATCTTCGGTCGTCGTGTAAATAAATCGAAATTACAATATTATTTTAATTAGGATTGTTATAATGTCGTCGCCCGTTTTAAACTTATTGACATTTGCTACCCAAATCGATATGCACACTATCAATAATGAAAATAATTTAAAATAATAATTAATATTTTAACTGAAATAATTGTTTTTATTTATTTATTTATTTATTTATTTATTTTTTTTGTTCACAGATTAAAGTTGTGGTAAAAAATCCTATACATTTACGAATATATACTGCACGAAGATCAACGACAACTTTATATTTCTTTATCGTATATATATTATTATTCGATGTACTCATATTATGTACTTGTAATATTGTTTTTATTTTTTATGTGTAATATTTGTATCATTTAACTAATTTTATTGTATTTATTTAGACTTTATATTTTAAAGCGACTTTTTTCGCTATTTTTTTTTTATCAAAAATATATATATTTATAAAAAAAATCATTACGATTTCCGTTTATCTTTATTCCGTTATATCTATAATATATTCATCATTATAACGTATTTTTATAAATTATGTACATCATATCTACCAGGAATAAGTTGATAACGAAGGTATTTGTTTAGATTTGCGTAAAACAATGTCTCCAATATGGTACAGTTTGATACAACTTTATTGTACAATTTCAGTATACGACAATATTTGATAACAAATAACAATTAACATACTATAGTATGAAAATCAATTCTTCTAATAAGACAATAATTAATAATATAATATGTATGATATACTGGGTGATTCTCCAAGTGTACAGAGTCCCCCCCCCCACATCATTTTAATTATGCGTATTTTTCAAATTTTTTTTAGAATATTTAAATATACTTAAAAACAATGTTTTCCAATACTTTGATTTTTTTGATGTCAGAGAATATCTCAAGATATATCGTTAACTTTTATTTTTAATGGGGAGGGGGCATATTTTTCGATGTAACTAACTATTATTATTCTAATATAGTATAGTTAGTAGTACTATTTTTCTGATGAATATAAATAGACATTTAAACGAGTATAGTCTATAACGCGTATATATATATATATATATACATATATACAAGGATTATAATATTGTCACCTTAAATTTTTTATGGGTTCTCGTGAGTTTAAAATCCTATAACTGGTACATATACATATAATTAGATGTTTGTATTTAAACAGGTGTGTGATATTTAGTCAAGTATACTTATATACTAGAACGAATTTTATCAAATTTAAAATTATGATTAAATTAAAAGATTATTATTTTTTGTAAACAAATATATATTAGAATAACTATATAAGCGAAATTACTTGTTAAAATTTTGATTTCGATATTGATATGTAAAAATGTTCAGAACAATTACCCGGATATATTATAGTAAAATTCATAGCAAAAATTAGAAGTTTCGCTTACAAAAAAATAAGGTACACGTTATTACAGGGACTACTGCATTGAGATGCATACAAATCAAAGTATTAGAAAAACTATTTTTAAAGTAGTTAAATAATTAAATATTCGAAATGAACGAGACGTGATAAGAATAAAAGTGGGATGAGCACGTTTATAATAGTGAATCGTCATTTATACACTATATAATTGTAATGTATTGTAAATGTTGTAGGTCGTGCTTAATTCATGATTTCAAAAAAAAAATCTGATTGAAGGAAGCTTTTAACCACACCCGAAAGATATTTGTTATCGAGTTTTCTTCTGTCAGTCAAAAATATTTTACACGTACCTACGATTTATCGGACTGAAAATGACGTATATGTTCGGAAGCACATATATATATGTGTGAAACTACTTTTAATTTTCTATCTGAAAGTTTACACTCTCCTATTAAAGTCATTTTACCTAAATTAAAATGTAAACAAAAACGACTATACGACAACGGAAAATTCGGAACATATAGTGATCATTAGTGGAAGTTGAACGCAAGTCACCGTCGTTCCATTAATAAAATAAAATGTAAACGACTACCTTATATGAAGGAAATTTATCTGTATAGTATTGATTTCACAAAGATTTCGTCATATTTTTTTTAGGCTCTAGCCATTCATGGTTAGTGAAGATTATCTATTATCGATAATAGGTACCATAATAATCAATATATATGATCTAATAAGATCAATTATTTAAAATTTTATATCGTAATTGTTTTTTCTATTATGCGATAAGACAACAAACATTTGTTTTCGTAATTTCATTATTTTTCCAAAGAAAATTGAAATTTTTAAAAAATGTAAAATAAAAATTAGAATGGACGCTTACGTTGCGTTCCTTCATAAACGAATAAGGAGTATACGCTGTTAAACACGAAGAAATTTAAAAGTAGCTCCGTCCCCCTGCATCCCTATCTATATGTTAGGATATTCAGACTTTATAGCGGGGGTGGCCAGCACGAGAAGAGACTCGTGAGGCGCGAAATACGATGAAAAATATGTTAGATCCAAAAGAAATAAAAAGGTTCTCGTTTCTCGCGAAACACGAAAATACGCTGCACGTAATTACTCCGATTTTTATTATCATAGATTATATTATTATATCATTTGCAGTAATAAAACGTGTAAAAAAAATTTGAAAAAGAGTAAAAAGATTTTACTTTCGAAAAGTGCATTTTTGAGTTGGTATTATATTTATTTTTGGTGTTAGTGGTTTGAAATGTGGCGGATAATCGCGGTGAGCGCAGTTCGCTGGACTTCACTTGAATTAGTTCATTATTGGTTATAGTTCAGATGGACATTTCGATTTAATGAACTTGATAGCGTTGAGTGTACAGGAATTCACGCACATAAGTAATCCCTGCAAATATCGAAATAAGTCTCTATAGCATATAATCCTTTGTTGAATTCTTTTTGAATCTTCTTCCAAAATCCTAACCGCCAAAACGCCACTTCGTCTCAGTCCTTTCAACCCTTCGTCCCCTCGCGGTTCTAGCGGGCGCCAAACGCATAGCTGTTGTACCTTTTGTAATCGACGATGAAATACGACAGCCATCGACCGCGCCAACAGCAAAATTATTGAAATATATATATATGATAGTGCAGAAAGATTAAGTGTTAATCAAATCATTAAATCTCCCATTGATTTCTTCAGCAAGACCAGACGTTTTACGCAAATCTTCTTCTTCTTCTTCTTCTTCTCATTCGCCTTCTCTCCCAACTATTTGGGGTCGGCCACCCTGGTCCGACTTAACTCTATCTCCCGCACATCTTCTTCACTTACTCCCACCTTCCTCATATCACTCGTCATCACATCCCCTCCATCTCTTTCTCGGTCCTTCTCTCCCCGCCTCTTACCAACAACGTGCATTTCCCTTACTAATCTTACCGTCTCAGTCTCTTCCCTCCTTAATACATGCCCCCTCCCCCCCAGCCATCTTAATCTATTCCCTCTCATTTGGTCAACTATCGAAGCTACCCCTATACTACCTCTGATATACTCATTTCTTATTTTATCCTCTCTAGTAACTCCACTCATCCACCTTAACATTCTCGTCCACCACAGCGACACTCATTCTCCGTTCTATCTTTCTATCTGCTTCTCTCCACTTCGTCCATCCACACTTAATCCTGTGTTCCATATCCTCTTCGGAACAACCCCCAGACGTTTTACACAGATAATCTTCTAATTATTTCTCCCGTCGGGAAGGCGCTTTCAGTAATTTTCTTCGAACATTTGAAACGTGCGAATGTTTTATAGTCTCGATAGGTATTTGCCCCGAAAGAGTCTAAATTTGCCGTGAAAGCTAAATATACATAATATATTATACACTCTGCGCTAAATGAGAATAATGATAGTTTCTCTCTATTCCAATATATTGTAACGATATATGTTTATAGTGTTTTTAAATACTGCGTATACATACCAACATGCACTTTGTCAAAAGTTCATTATCTGTCCGTATATACATTACAATTAAACTTATCAATACACGATAATATATATACATTGTTATCTAATAGGCATATCACACGGGAAACATATTGTTTGATTATTGCAAAAGTAAAATACATATTAAACGCCTGTACAACATCATAATCTCGGGACAGAGTCCTAAGGTTGTCGAGTTATAATATTGTGATAATGCGCGAATGTTTCCGCCGGGCCGTTTTGCGCGTGCGAATAAACGACGCAGCAACATCAAATTAATATAATATGTATACAACAAGGCTGGGCAAGTTAATGATATTTTTTAACTCGTTAAGTTAAGTTAATTGAATAATAATATAAGCTAAGTTAAGTTAAAAGTTACTCGTATATTTTTTTTATTAACTTTTAAAGTTAAAAGTTAACTTTGAAAAAAAAAGTAACTTAACTTGGTTAAAAGTTAAAATTTCCTGATTAGGAAAAAAAGTCGATATACCTATTATACCGTAAATAGGTAAAAAAGGATGGTTATTCTTTAGGCTCAAAAAAACTTGACTCGGGACTTCTTCTGCCTGAAAAAGTGTACCTATATACATTTTAAAACCCATGCATAAATAAGAAATCGGAAAATAACTTCTCGACTGCCAAGATACGTACATTATTGTTTGATTCGCACAAATATAGTGTAAAATAAGCAGTACCTATATACTACTTCAATATATTTTCTATACTGGATGGACATAAATACCAGCCTCCATGTAGTTAAAAAGATCGGGATCGGCCCAATGTTCGTGAACGGCCAACGTCGCGGCGCGTGCGTGAGTGGTACATCGATTCTTAACGATTACGTATACATGCTATTCTAAGTAGGTACCTACTAAAATTGCGTACAGGTACCAAAAAGTAAAATCTCATTGAAAAATTTGCATTGTTCTTCGGGCAAAATTTAACTTAATTTAGATACTTTTGTATAAAGTAATTAACTTGAAGTTAACACGTTAATTTTAATAAAAAAAAAAAGTAACTTATTAAGTTAAAAGTTAATCTGAAAAAAAAAAAGTAACGCGTTAATGTTACTCAATCAAAATTAACTTAACTTTTTAACTTAATTTTAACTTTTAACTCGTTAATGCCCAGCCTTGATATATAATATATATATATATATCACATAAAATTATACGTCTATAATATTTAAATTATATATATGTAATAACGTAAATTATCACATACTATCAGTACCTATATGTATACCCCATTAAATATACGTGTATCTGCTATTATAGTCCAATAATTCGTTGCCGTTATTATTTTTTTTTTTTTCCGAATAATAGATTGACCCAAAAAAATAACAACAATCGTATTATTATTCCTATAAAAATTCACTTGTACAATATATATTGCTGGAGGCGTTTTTTTTTGGTACGTATATCGCGCGCGCGGTAAGTTGGTATATAGGTACAATTCGGTCGGCAAACGAACATTTTTATCATTTTTCGCACGTCCGGTATCTATAATATTGTTATCATCATTGTTATTATTGAGAAAATCGGATAATTTCTCGATTTTATATTTCCAACAAATAATATATAAACGGATAGCTCATATACAATATATATATACGTAATAATAGCACTGCGGGATAGCTGATATAATGCCATATACTTGTAATAAAATAAAATAAAAATACATATATTTTATGGCCGTAAAAGAAATTATAATTATGCTTAAACAGACTGTAGAGAAGTGAACCTTATTGTAATTTTTTTTTTTCAATACCGCACGAAAGAAAGCGAGGGTCATTTTGCAATTTATTTGAGAAAAATGAATTAATATATTTCAATTCAGCGTTATTCGTATACTATACACGTTAATATATAAATCTTGAAGTACAAGACAATTTTTTTTAAAAAATTATTTTAAAACAAATAATGACGGTCTGTGGAGTGACTGATGAATGAAAACGTATTTCTTTTAATGTCCTCGTGCACGGGCGACAACAGCTGCAGCTAGATCGCAATTTTCAATGTAGAACAAAATATAAAAAGATTTTAAAAGAATAATTCTAGTGAAATACGTAGAATTTTTCAGAAATATTAATTTTTACATAATTAATAGCGTTTGAAGGGAAAAGTACAGATTTATGAACAAATCGGTCAAAAAATCGTTAAATTTCAACCGATCGAAAAAATCCTACGTACTTTACTAGAAAATATCATTATAAAGTTACAGTTAAAATTTGAAGTTAATCGATTTGAAAATTTAAGGCGCTAGTTGGTCGCTCACCTTAAAAAACATATATGGGTACTCGTAGATCCGAGAAAGACGCATTTTGAGTTTCAAGTATTAACATTTTTAATTTAATTATTTTTTAATCTTTAATTTTCTAATTAATTGCTAACCTTTAATCTGAAATTGGTTTTCCATGTGTATTCGAAATTTTAAAGTTTTAAAATTTAAAAAGCGAACATTCGAAGCTCAAAATTCCTCCCAAATCAGCATCATGACTTCGCTAAAAATCGATTGTTTGGACGGTTTAACATTTTTTTTCGCGTATACACTTTTGGGTATTATTTTTGAACAGTAAAAAAGCTTTTAAGCCAATAACGAAAAAAAAAAAAAAAAACGGTCAAACAAAAGTATCAGGTACATGCGATATATATGTACATATAAAGCGATGATAGGGTATGGCGTTTTTTTAATATATAAAAAAAAAAACGAGATGGAAGGACTTTGCGTATCAGACAGAATAATCTCATATTGCATCTGAAAACAATGATAAGTCGTTGCGATAAACGAATAAAATAAAATAATATTTTATGCGCCAGTTATATTATATTCAAATCTTTAGTATGTATATATATTCACCCCAAGAACAAACTTAGCATGTGATGGAGTGTGACCTTACTATAATTATGTTTAATATAAATAATATTTATTTACAATAGCTATAGGCGTATAACTATTACTGCAATATAATTTATACATTCAGTATAATTTCGTGTCAAGATTGTATCTGTACATTATTGGGTATAAAGTCGTTTTCTTCCGATTACCAACTATAAGAACATGTCGTACCTATACACATTTTCAATGGAAAACATGCACTGGCGTTTTTCATTTTTATCAACTTACAAACGAACGTGTTAGAAATACAAAATGAATAAAAAAAAAAAAAAAAGCCCAAAACAAAATATGACTAATAACATTATCTAACGTGCTGCGCGTAGCCTTTTTGTTTAGATATATTCATTTTTTTTAAATGTATATTTATTTAAAAAAAAATCTGAAAAAAGAAGAACGATTATTTTTTGAACAACTCGTAAAACATGTAAAAATTCACATAGTTATGAAAAATCGGCTATGTAGAACGCTGGTTAATTTTGTTATCTAAAATTTATTTTCTATTTCATCTTTCGACAATATTCTCAAGTTGATAAAAATGAAAAATTTTGAAAAAAACAAAAGTTTTGTTCGCCGACCGACAAACACGTGTTACCTATATATTGGCATCTACTATTATCGCTTATAATATTTTATAAAAATTGATTATAATCATCGGTAAAAAATGTTTTATTCATAGTTCCGAGTTTGTTTCTATTTCATACGCAGTCATATTGTGTTTTTAATATTGATTTTAAATATTACGCCACAGGTAAAAATATACGGGGCTATGTGCCAAAAAAAAATGGGAAGTTTTCATTTAATTCATTAATCATTATTATTAAAATGACATATAAAATTTCAATTACATTTGTATATAATGCCATCGAGGTAATACATTTTTAATGGAAAAAAATATTAACCTCAATCCTAATGCTTTAATAACAACCAAGTCCCAGGCTCTATATTTCAGAACGTATATAACAATTTGGTTTTCGCTCTTCTGAAAAGTAGAGAAAACGTCGCTTGGTCCCTTTTTATTTTTACCAGTCGATAAAATATATTAATTATATTAATTAGAATACTGTTTAAATGATTCTGAAGAAGTGTATTTCGGAGATATATGAAATATTTTTGGTAATATTATAGTATTTCTACTTTTATCTAATAAATACATATTTTATATTATAGGTAATATAAAATATTCGAAATGCATTTTTAAATACCTAAATATATACCTATATACGTATACACATCTCTATTTACACATTCTCGTTTTATAAGTAAAATTTCTCGCCTAGTTTTAAAGTAATAGTAGAATTCCAATACAGAATTTTTTTTTACAAAAATTGACATATATAAATATCGAATATTGAACAAACCGTATTGTTGGTAGAAATTACAAGTTGTATCGACGGTAGAAAAGCAAAAGGCATTAAAAACAACATTTTCCGAATGTTCAGGAAATAAAAGAAACAAAATCTCGTTTATTCATTGAATTTCTCTACCAACTTGTTGTATTTACGTATATATTTTATTAGTAAATAACAATAACTTTTTATACATGATGGTTTATATTTCATTTATAGTTAAAATAAATATTCATTTAGAGGACGCATAGCGTATTTAAATCACATTGAAATATATTTTCGCTTTCTAATTACAACTTTTCTCATAGTTATCATAGATTTAAATTTTAAACAGAATATGATAGATGGATGAGAATATTTACTATATGGACGAACATAGAGAATTTTTAGTTAAAATAATTTTTTTACATTTGGAAATCTACGCATATAGTTCTTAATTTTAATATTTAGTGATATTTTATTTAAAATGAAAATATACACAATATAATCAGTATTCATTAGACTGGAAGATCATTGTTTATTATATTAAAAACTAAAATTCAAATTAGATGACATGTAAATCAAAAAATGTAAAATTGGGGTACACCTAAACAGCCCTTTCAAGCTATATGCAACTGTGTACCTATTTATGGTAGAATAAAAATATTATTCGCAATGAATAACAAATGAAAAAAGTCGTTAATACAACTTGCAATAACAAAAATGCAATCCTGTAATAATCCTTTCAGGTTTTTTTCATTATCAAAATACAACATAATAATAATATAACGAAATGGACAAAATGTATAATTTTACATTCTATGCGATTTAATGCATTACAGTATGTATATATAATAGCCGTAAATGTATAAAGTCGAAAAATTACCATTTAAAAACGAGTATATTATAGTAAAACGGTAATATGATTGCAAATTTCAAACACATTTTACATTTTTACATTTAATTTTTTTTTTACACATTACACCTATATAAAGTTAAAAAAATATGCATTTGAATTACGCCTTTAAATTTATATGGACTGCCATCACGAAAAAAACATCAATTCAATGTATATAAATGGAATGCGTTAAAAACGAAATACATTAGTGAAATTAATAATCATGTGACATAGGCATAAGTTTTGTTTTTGAAACTCAGTACATAATATTCGTCATTATACATATTATCCACTATTTTATTTTATTATACCAAATTATATATATTATTTCCGTGTGTGATGGCTCAGACAAAAATAACTGTTTAAATTATAATTTTTTATCTTATAATCGTTCTAAATAAAAAAAAAAATAAAAAATGAAAAATAAAAAATGAAAAAAAATGATGTTTTTTAATTTAAAAACTTAATTTTAAACCAGTCTGGCGATAACGCGTATTATAAACGAATTCCTATTATACACTATATATATTATATTATAACGTATATGTACGTATTATTAAGTAGGTATATACACACTGTCCTTGTATGTTGGCCTATTTATATTTAATATCGATCAGATGTGTTATGCATAACAGTACACAATAATTACATTTTTACTATTCATCAATTTAAACATGTTAATAAAATATTATTCGCACTATATGTATAATGTGTATAATAATGATAATATGTAATCACGTAACGGTTTAATAAAAATATTAAATATTATTATTGAAAATTATATGTTCTTCGTCGTTGGCCATTCATCGTGTAATATTCACAGCTCGTCAAACGTCAAGCTGCTTGAAAAATAATTAGCATAAACATATCATTTATCAGATAGGTGTACACCTATACAGCTATTCTCGTCGAAAATTTAAATTCTAAATTATCATCATGCGGTTATATAAAATCGTACGCGTAGTGGCATACATTTCGAGAACTATACATCACTGGTGGATGAAATCAATCGTAGATATTTTAAACTAATATTGTACTGCGTGCCTATAAGAAAAATGCCCTTAAATAAGCGCTTGACATTTTTAAAAATGCGCTCGAAAAATAAAAATAAAAAAATGGTGCACTTCGCTTGTCGGGTAGGTATCCTATACTATTTTGCTGAAAGCATTGCATTTGAAAACAATGATTGAAATCATTGCGTTCTACAAAAACCGTTCTGAGCGTGTATAGTTTCGGTGTACCGTACGTATAACTATTATCATCGTTAATGACGTTATTCGGTGCGTATAACATTATATAAAAACAGTAATAATAATTGTAGGAAAAAAAGTGCGATTTCGCAGTGACCTTCTGTATATTATAGACGGTGCCGGATCTAGAGAATGTGTCGCCCGGAGAGCAAAAATAATCGTAGCGCCTCTTTTTTAATTTTAATAAGCAAAAAAAAAAAAAAGAAAAAAGTCATTCGTCAATCTCTACCAAAATTCCCATAGAAAATTAAGCGATCAACGGGACCAAAACTTCCAAAAGCGGGGACGAAAAGTTGAAATATTTTTACATTTTGCGCCCCATCGCATAACAGTGCCCCGGGGGCGCCCCCTACATCCGGCACTGATTACAGAATAGAACATTTATTTAGAACGGCTTGATTTAACATAAGTATAGTATAAGTACATAACTAAATACTGTCAAATATGCGTTTAGTATATTTTATGTTAAAGTTTAGTTCTTATTTTGGTTTCTGAAAAATTACAAAACATTGTGTGAACTTTTCGATTTAATTGTTGTACCTGTATTAAAATCATCTATACAACAGTAACAAAATTTAGAAATTGGTAAATATTATAATTTGTGTAATACATATATATATATATATATAAACTATTAAGAAAATCGAAAAATGACTTCTCTAAGTACCTATAAACTATAGATGCACGTTTCTATCGGAAACAGGGTAAGCTTGTAATGATCGGAGCACTCCTTCTGACCGAAAGTTTTGCACGGAAAAAGAAAAAAAAACTCAACATATAATATTATATTGTAAAACCAATAACTTCCTCGCTCCATACGGAATCTAAAACAATTATTATTTGTTACCGTATAGGTACTGTACTAACGTTATGTTAAATATAAAATATATATTCTATAGTCTATATGGGTCTCACATATAGGTCTCTGATAATCTTAGCAAATGTAGTATAATCTATTTTTCTAGATCAAGAAACCCTTATTCTTAACCCTTTCACTGCCGCCGACGTACTATTACGTTCGAATCAATTGAATTATAACAGAAAACATATTATGAGTACGGGGAAAGGTTCATTATCTAGATAAAAAAAAATGACGAATTCAATGATATCAAAATCTCGTTTCTACCTTCATTTGTCTGGTTGTTATGGCTAATTTAAATTTGTATTGCAAGTAGGGCATCCCAAAATTTGGCAATAATATTATTGCGCGCACGTGCGACGCGTTATCAACAGTCGCACATCAGTTATCTATGGCAATATTATAAACAATTCTCAGTCGTTCGATTTATATTATTTTGTTTACTGTTTGTATATTGATGATAATTGTGAATAATAATAATAATAATAATAATAATAATAACAATGAATATTTTTTCTACAAAGTTCGTGCGCAAGTACTGCTATAATAGTTATTTATTTGACAGTACCTATAATGCTTTCCGACGCTCAAATTGCAGAAAGTCTAGATGAAATCTTACAAGATGTAAATTCTGATGATGATTTTCTCGATATAGAATAGGTAATAAATATTAATTGTTTGATAATATGGTGTTTTCTGTTGATTTAATTTCCGACAGCCGGAAATTACTGCATTTTGGGAATCCCCGGCTTACGTTTCTTAAAACTTGAATTACTAAGTCAATAATGATTTTTTGAGTTTTTGAACTTTGTAAGTTGGTTTGCTACATATTTCAAGATATTAAAAGTAGAAAAAAAAAATTATAAAAAGTCAAATTTATGTGGCAGGGACGTGTTACAGAGTACAAATAGTCTGGCAGTGAAAGGGTTAATCCTTATCACATTTGTGGCTTACAGCTACAGCGAGTTTTTCTTATTAAAGATTTTTAATTTTTTTAATCGTTCCTTTAAACATCAAATTGATTTTACTGTTTGTAGAGACCTTAAGGTCTTAGTATTTATAAAGCGTACAACTAAGCTCCTCAGATCCGTTCATAGTTTTCGTTCCTTTTACATTGCTCTTGTTCGGTTCATACTTGGATATGGAGTTGTAATTTGGTACCCTTATGAGGACGTTCAAGTATTACGTAAGCGCCTAGTGGGAGAGGGGGGGGGTTAAAACCATGCTGACGTCAGCAGTAATAAAAAAAAATAAAAATATATACCTGAATAGATATAATAAAATTTAAAATTTGTAACAACATTTTTCATTTATTTTTAAGTAATTCACATAAAATTCGGAATTTTTTTATTATTATTTAATAGAGCGGGTCGTTGGACATATTCTGACGTAATAAAGTAGAGGAAATCTGGCATTTTCTGATAATTGCTGTCAAGGGGGAGGAGGGGGTCTAAAAAGGCCAAAAATGTGTTGACGTAATACCCTCTATCTTGCTCAGGATCAATTGCGCCTTGAACGTGTTCAAATAATTTTTTATGTTTCGTCGCTCACATACCTAAAATGCCTCCCCCTCCCCCTTAATCATGATTAATCGCATATTATCTCTATCTTAAATTTACCTCCCTTAGTGAACAGTCATAATCACATTAACAGTCTATATTTATTAATTCCCTTCTTAATAACTCCCTTGATGCACCTGACTATCTTTCCGTGTCTCTTTTATAGAATTCCCTCTCACGGCACAAGAAATCGCAATTTTTTTTACATTCCTTCCCATTCGACTTCATATAACAACAATCATCCTATATGCATAGAACGCTAAGAACAGCTACTCAAATCTAGTTAAGTATGTAAATAGTTATATTATAAGTTTATATATTGTTTTATTTTTGCTATTATTATTTCCTATATAGGTATATTTAATCTTGTAATTGCCGTTTGGCGTTGATATTAAAATCCAATTAAATTAAAATAAGATATATTGTACTAAATTTTAAATTTTGTGAAAACTTTAAATGGCCGTTATAAAAAAATGTTGACTATATATAAATACCTATTTTTTTTTTTTAGATTTATTAAATACAGTTTTATTTTCAGCTCTTAAAACCAATTATTTTGTCATAAACATTACAATGATTATATAAAATTATTTGTGACTATCGATTTTCAAGATTTTTTTAAATATAATTAAAGAAACTATACAATCACTGTGTTAAATTTTCAGGTTTTAATACTCAAAAATGATCTAATTTATGACTCGAAAACCTCGAATATTACAATAAGTAAAAATTGCCCGAATTTGAAAAAAAAAATAAAAATGAATTTACATAAATATAGTACCAATATATAGTTACATATTAGGTGAAAATTTCAAAAATTTTGATCAATTAATTTCGAAATGACGAAAAAATTAAAAAATCTAGATTTGACGAAATCGTATTTTTGCGGTTTTCCCATCATTTATTGGTAGTTTTTTCTTACGCATTGAAAAACTATTAACTATTGAGAAATTCGAAAATGATCTCTTTAATGTAAAAACTAGATACAATTTGCTATCGAAAACAGAGTAAGGGCTTGTAAGGATCGAAGCACTTTTTCTGGTCAAAATGTTGTGCACGAAAAAAAAAATAAAAATAAAAATAAACATCAATTTTTAACCAATAGGTCCATTGCTGCGCTCAGAATTTAAAATCCCGTTAGTATTTGATCGTCGGATAGAATGTCCAATAGATGGTGAATATATTAGAAATGATAGATATTATTAAAAATGATAAATGATTTCTTTCCATAATTTTATAATAATAAATTGTACTATAGTAAATATAACTGGTATGTTATTAATATTATATTGTCGAAAAATAAATTAATAACGTACATAATACAATAGTAAAATATATTATTCCTTAAACCTACTATGTGAAAATTTCGAGTTTTTAGATCCATTTTTTCGGAATCACATACTGGCATTTTACACTGTAATAATAAAATATGTTATCTACAATACTTAAATGTTTATAAAAAAAAATAGTGACCAACGATTTTTGAGATATTTAAAATATATTTCAAGTATCATACGTAGGTAAATAACAATGTTCGGGGTCTTCAAATCTAAAATTGTAATTATTATATGATAAATTCCTAAAAAAAAAAACCGTCGGTATTGTATAAAATGACAACGACTGTAGAATTATTATTTTTGGAATCACGCAGATAGAAATATACCATAGTCTAAATTTGATGTTTTTATTTCTGACAGTATTTATACAGTGGTTAAAGTGGAATATATTTGCAGGGGGGACTATAGCTAATGCAAAAAAAAAGGCGTCCCCTGAACCAGTACCATAATATTTTTTTTAAATATTTATATAAATTTAACTTTTAATCCATGTTATTATTGACCTAATTTGTAAAAATTTATCACG